>JAUMHH010168452.1:0-16556 GCA_032359455.1 Chlamys rubida | reverse complement strand
GTTTGTGAGAGTAACGTCATCGATTTTTGAGAAAACGACGTAATTTTCTCACACAAACCAATGACGTAACAATCAATCTCCCAAGAGAAGATAACTCTGCAATACGCAAAGACGGAATAAGCGCATGTCTGGTTTTTTAACTAAGGTAACAGACTGATGATCCCATTGGGAAATAATCTTTGTCCGTGAGTGATATGAGGTTCGTTTTTTTATTTTGCTCATAAGTGAGATTTTTTGTTTCATTGTCGCTACCCTGATTTTATTAATCTTGCATTTGACGATTTTAGGTTCGTTTCAGATTGTCAGAAACAATCAAGTAGTATTTAAATCATGCATTTACTTTTTGACTTAGTGAAGACACATTTTAAAATCAATATATATTAATTTTACCATGCTGGATTACGATATTTGGTATACTTTCTAAATTATGGACAGACTACATGCATGAAATGAAGTTATTTCGCTCAAAATATAAATAGAACGATAATTGTACTTTCTATTAGATATAGAACTTATTTATCTTTAAAGTAAAATGTCGATTAAATGTCCTTATCAGTTTAGTTAACGGTTATTACATGTATAACATTACTTTAGACAGTTTCACTGTGCAACGATGTAAGAACTGCCATGATTAAATTCTGACTCATACATTTTAATAAACGTTACTTACTCATGGAAATGTCATTCACCTCCATCTATCATCAAAGTAAAGTATTTTTATACTTTCAATAAAATAATAATTTTGTTTACATTGCGTACTTCATTTCGGTTCCTGTTCGATATTTATGTCGGTTATATTTCGCGTGATATTCATTCACTCAAAAACTGAGATCTCTATATTCAAGATTCCCTCACAACTGCAAAGAAAATGTAGCTAAGTGTTGGACAGCATTTTTTTCGGCATTATTATAGCTTTGGTAAATTATTTATGATAAAAAAAATCATACCATATGGGACTTTAATGAGACATGATAAAGATGAAATAAACCAAATGTAAACAGCAACAGTGTTCTGAATGTTAAAATCCTTCAGTGGGGCTAAACCGGGATTCGAACCCTGGACTTCAGATCTAGGGGAGGTAACTGTACAGGAAAAGCACAATTTAGTGGGACAGAGATTCTTAGAGATACTAGTTGTAATGTACAATGTGATCCTGACAGATGATAAATATGCCGACGCCACATCTAGTAGTAAGTATGTGTGTGGGCTCCGGAAGTCGAGCATCAACAGTGGGCTGACAACATTGATTGCATATCTCTAACTTCAGTAAAACAGGAGCCGATAGTATCCTAAAACGATATTATATCACCTAAATGTTCCTGATATATTCGCAAGAGTTTTTTTCTGAATGACATCAGCAAAACACTGCAGTTATAACGTATTAATGTTCTAAACGTTTCTTATTCTGGACACAAAATGTCCTAGATAGTCTTAATACGAGAGTGCTTTAATCATTCAACAGTGTCTCTTATAAAACTACACTATATTATAATTCATGATTTGTGATTATATTAATCGTATGTTTTGTTTTATCCATGCACACTTACTTTATTTCTGGTATTTTTCAGTTGCTGGTCTACCAGCTATGAAGATAAAGAATGGATATTTTATGCCCCTAATTTAGCATGTCTCATTGTAAGTAAATGTTTGCCTATGTTTTTTCCCTAAGGAAAATGTATGCATGGAATGTTCATAAATAAACTTATTTTTCCGTTCAAATGTAAATGCAATTTACAGCCACGAACTAGCACAACGCAAATGCTTGCTAAAATAACATGACACATCTGATGATATAAATGAACTATTTATAATTACAACATATAGTTTGATAATAGTGTGAAAAGTACACGTAATTGAATTATATGACTGTGCTGATGTTCGTGGATTGGAATTACAAATGGTATGGATAAATTACAAACCGTTATAAGGACTTCCGAAAAAATATTTGTAAGAAGTTAGGGTATCTCTTTTGGCTCTAGCCTAACTTTTACATATTTAATATGGAAGTTGACTTTCACCTGAACGTTCATTTCAATGTTTACATGGTCTCCATCTTGCGTAAATACTGATAGTTGCAGTTGTGCTTAGCTTGTCTTTATGAGGATCATTAAAGTTGTATCATAAGATGCATTGCTCCTGAAGGGGTTTGTAAGTAAAGTATTATCCATTTTATCGAAAACATGTAACATACATAAACGCAGGATTTTTATCAAGGGAGATATTTAAGCCATCTTATTAAAACTAATGTGGACTATTTTATACAAGAAAATATATTTGTTTCGGAAAATTGAGCATACATTGTATGTCTCCCCTTTTATTCCGAGGATGGAAATAATGACATTTCACTTTAACGAACAACACATTTGGTTGATAACGGTATTTAATTTAACCATTTGAGACATTTATCAACAAAATAAATTCCATGATGCTGTCCAAACCATCCCATTATTTCTCTCCGTTTAGAAAGCACAAAGTTCAAACAGCAATTTTAAGCACGTTTATGTCTGCAGTTAAAAATGATAGTTTTGGTAAATGTCCATTGCACCGTTCATAAAAGTAATACCAAAGTACAAGTGAAATATGATTGTGACAGAAAGCATATTCATATCTAATAATATTACATTTGGTCTGGCTTTCCTTGATTATTATTGGCTAATCCATGTTCTCACTCGGCCGAATTCACTCTCTCAGGTCCGCATAACAACGTATCGAACTCGATTAAAGTCCGTTGATAAATAACATCACGTTAGTGTCAATATACAATATTTATGTTGAAATGCAATCAATACATAAGCTTTCTAGTGTTATAGCACATAATATTGAATATCATATTTATTTAAACGATAATATCTTTACCAAAATGCAAAAACAATAATTCTATTTCGTGTGTTCTCTAGTCTTTTGTCTCTACACTCACCTAACAAATAATTTGGACAAGAAATATTTTACGAAGTATATTGAATTCGCATTCTCAGTCTCTATTGGGCTAACAAAAGTAAAAATGCCGTTGCTTTTCAATCTAGTTTGAAGGCGAGTTTTTAATGAAGAAGATAACAATGACATTAAAAAGACATGTCTAAAACATGATCGTAAGTAATGGTATGCGTTTTAAATGTAATCTTACGTATCCTCTAAAGATAAATGTTCAGTTATGATGAATTATACTTAGGAAAAAAAGTTATGGAATAGATGAATTCAAACTCATATATGTCTTAATAATTTCTTATGAAGTTCATCATACACCCTTAACGTCTATGGGGTCCATGGACTCACTCATTTTACCAGACAAATGTAAACGATAAGATACAAGTCGGGTATGATTTGAGGCCCTGAGTGGTACATAAATCGTGCGATTAACTAGATGTGCCAAGCACGCTACGGTGAGCGTACATAAATCTAACCGATAAACTAGAGATGGCCATGTGTATTAAATCCGAAACGGAACATTTTCTCTGGTCAGTGTTCCCCTATGTACCATTATGGATTCAAGAACATAAAGATGCCAGTGGTTAGTTGGGCCCGATCGTACCATTCCAGGTTAATTCCACCATACATGCCATTGCCGTCAGCAATTTTTGCTACAGATGTAAATCGACTATATAGTAGTGTTGGCATTTCGATGTTTGACATGCCAATATTTTAGTTTGTTCACCATAAACAGTTAAATTATTCGTAAAAAAACGAAGCCTACTGGTGATAATCGCGCCATACTGTTGTCTCCGTAAATCGTAGCTATAATGTAAATCCTAACCGAAATGGACGTTAAATGTCAGCAGCTTTACCATTTCTACCGACGACATCCTCTCCCATCATGTAGTCCATCCCGACGTTTCCCCCTAGGAATAACGTCAAAATATGGCCTGTCCTTTTCTTCTAGCAGTCTAAAGGTCATGATAAAGAAAACATTCAGAGAAACAGCGCATGTTTCCTGCCATGGCTGTAAGTATGGGTTAGTAAATACCAAACCTTTCGATCATTTCAACAAGCTGTCTATGATTTCAGCCGAAAGTCATTGGTACATGTAGTAGCGAAACCTTAACAAATACAAGTGTAAGAATAAATTACTCTATCAGATGTTTATGTGCAGGATAGAAATATTCCGTCCGAGGGTAAATCATATTTGGGCTAAACATAAATTCGGTACCCAAGGGTTAGATATTTCTATCGTACATAATCTACACTTGGTGTATTTATGTTCCTACATCGCTAACCCATTCTTTGATCGAGATGTGTAGCTGTCATCTTGTGGCAAATATAAACTTCTGTCATATTAAACCAATATTTGAATTATCTATACCACTTGTACCAGTCTTTCACAGGTTGGTTTATACTTGAAGTATAACCTTCATATCATAAATGATTGTAGATGAAATACTTGAACTACAATATAAAATCAAGCAGGTTAGAATTAAACAACGTTAAACTTACTGCGACATGACGTCATCTAATGACGTTTGCATTGTGACTTTATACCAATGGTCTAATTGTTTACATGGCTTTTTATTACGGGAAACCCTATTTTACATGAACAACTATGTAGAGAAGGAGTTGTTCATGTTCTATATCCTTGTAGGTCAAATTCAAACGAAACATGATAGTTATACTAGTATGTTTATGCCATAAATGTGATTGTTTGCATCTGACGTTGATATACGTCAATATGTATACGATCATGGCAAATGCTGACCAGTAATTCTAAAAGAGACGTACGATATTCTGTTAAGTATGATGTTCATTCTCTGCTTGTCTAGAAACATTGTCTGACCAGGTCCAGTGAGCGAATTAATGATACGTACTTCTCGGTCGACAGACAATAATGACGAGACGCACGACTCTTGTCTATGGTCACTCTATATGTCTTGTCTATCCCTATGTGATTAAGCTATAGGTCAGTGCAGGATTAGATCACAATAACACGAGGCAAAACACATAATATGTCTACTGTATATCTCCCAGTGGTCAGTATATTATGTCAGTGCTTTACCGCATTTCATTACAATGTTATATAGTTGGGATCTCGTAAATCGGTTAATGGTAGGGATCATCGATATCGCCCACACGTGATTGTAAAAAGGAAACATTTTGCCTTCGAAAAAACATATCTAATTCAACCATTGAAAAAGGAGTTTGGCAATGTAGTGATGCAGACTTATTTTTTTTTTTTAAATACAACATTGTGCGTTATCATTTTAAAAGCCAAACATATCACTTGACGACAATATTGCTGTAAACGACAGCAATACATACTGACATTTGTATTTACTTTAGTATTTGTGAAATGAAGCTCGTATACAAATGTATAATATTTCCCTTTACTTTCAGGTAAATTTCGTATTTTTATGTAACATATTGCGGATCCTTCTCACACAACTCCAGTCTCATCCTAACGAACCAAGCAACTTCCGGTAGGTGTTCATGTTTTCTATTGTCATCATTCCCTAAAATCGTGGTAATAAGGCTGATTTGAAAATAAGCCGGCATCGAAAGAAAGTTTAGAATTCCTTGTGGGTAAACATATGGGGAGAATTAGCCGTCTTAAATATATGCTATGAATTCCAGATTGGACCTACATTTTCCTGGTGGACCTTAAAAGGGTTTAAACGTATTCATCGTTCATGTTTGAATTGCAACAATTTGATCAAAAAATAAATAAAGTTGATTTCGTTACAAAACAAATTGTAGAACATTAAATATTTTGTCTTTTTCAATACGAAAAAAAAGACTGGGAAATAATCCATCGATAGCTTACTGTTTGAACGATGTTAAAAATAAGACTGCCTTGAAAATAGGACGGCTTTCAAAATAAGCCTGGGGTTCCTTACGAAAAACAAAAATAAGCCAAGAAACGGTTGAATTTCCACGAGGGTATCAACACGTGGGTACGTATAAGTAAATTATACAGATAATAAGAATATAGAATATATAGATTTCATAACAATTGTCAACTTGACATTTTTAACATAGCGAACAGTTGAAAGAATCATAACGCGAACAGTTAAAAGAGTCACAACGCGAACAGTTAAAAGAATCACAACGCGAACAGTTAAAAGAATCATAACGCGAACAGTTAAAAGAATCACAACGCGAACAGTTAAAAGAATCAGAACGCGAACAGTTAAAAGAATCATAACGCGAACAGTTAAAAGAGTCACAACGCGAACAGTTAAAAGAGTCACAACGCGAACAGTTAAAAGAATCATAACGCGAACAGTTAAAAGAATCATAACGCGAACAGTTAAAAGAATCATAACGCGAACAGTTAAAAGAGTCACAACGCGAACAGTTAAAAGAGTCACAAAGCGAACAGTTAAAAGAATCATAACGCGTACAGTTAAAAGAGTCACAACGCGAACAGTTAAAAGAAGCATAACGCGAACAGTTAAAAGAGTCACAACGCGAACAGTTAAAAGAGTCACAACGCGAACAGTTAAAAGAATCACAACGCGAAAATTTCAACGCGTGTGGATGTTATAAGTAATTTAGATTCATATGAGGTGTGATGTGTCTTTCTATAGTTAACACTTGAGCACAAAACAAATGAAGCAAAAACAAAGGAAATTATTACAAATATTAAGATACAAAGTGTATGATTGCACTGAATATAGAGTGTAAACAATATTCGGCTACTATTTGTAGAATTTATATATATTTTTTTCATATTTATCTAGTCATGCTTAACTTTCTAGATTCTGATTGGCCGACGTAAATACCTTCTTTCAATGGTATACTCAAAACAGCCAAACTTGGGACTACGTTAGCAGATTCTGTACTTATAAACATGTACTTTAGGTAACCGGACAATACAGATAATTTTAAAGAATCCAATCAGTTAGAAATATGTATTTTCTTAAATACAATGTGCAGTCTACGTTCAAAGATGATCCAAGTCATTGGATACTTAAATTTGGTAATGCTTGATTCTGATTTTCTGATCTCTAAATATTGATGTTTATCGGCCAAACCTGAGGCTTCGTTCGTTGATTAAAAGAATCAGTGCGTGTATTATGACCGGTACATGTTCTTTTGATTGGCTGACGGGTAAGAGAAAAGAACTTCCTTAAATATTCAATGCAACATTCGTGCCTTACATATTGAAATATGCTACAGGTATTTATTTTTAGTTTTACCTGGCGACACATTCAAGACAAAAACATTAATTTAATTCATCAAAATTAAAGGTCCGCTGGCAAACGGGACTAAAGTTTGAAAAGTGAATGAAATCCACGCATATTTTATGAGGCTTCGGGTTCCGCATTGATTTGATTAGTCAATAAACGTCCCTCAATATTATTGAATTTAACAATACTTGCCGGATGATTGCCTTGAGTTACTTTCTCCATTCCATATTCTAGCCAGATCAGTCCAGACTATGCGTGTCCGGATTTGATTTTAGGTCAATCGTTAGATGTGTCTGCAAACAAAGGCACGTTTCAACTGGTTGTTCCTTTTCGGACATTATTATTTCTATAAATGTATGGAGTTTTATCAATTACCTTTCCGTTACTATTCGGTGTTGACCTTGGCTAAGTGTGAATGGAAGTATTGTTTATGAGATAAAAGGTTCTATCTCAATCCTAGTTGGTAGCTGTTTCCTGGGGATTGTATCTCTAAATTATGTTCACACTTTCACCAAATTCTGTAAAATGTTAATACATAGGACACATTCGAAAATAGAAGAGTGCTATGTTATTTAGGGAGTCCAAAGACACTTTCTCAATGCCATTGCTTGGTGTTTTCCATACACACCTAGATGTAACTACGAAAAATGAGAAGATGAATTCTGCGAATGAATATTCATGATATGAAAGGTTTTATAATACTAAAGGGTCAATAACTTGGGTGTGTGCTACGTTCTTCTCTCAAGATGACTCTTTCTTGACCTTTCTTAAGTATTGCATTTCGCACTATTTCCCCGAAAGGTTTTATCATCATAGTTGTAATGGTACTAATAAAGTATTGTATGCTTATTTTTCCGGTATTCGTTTTGAGTTGAACACTTTAAATAATCTTTTTTGTAGCCTTTGTAAGTATTGGATCTTTCACAGGATCGTAAATTTTCCTTCTTATAACCCGATGTTACTATTGTGCCGTACTTTTGGCAGTAATATGGGTCAAATTTGTTCAGGCGACATTGTAATCAGTTGTAGTATGTAAAAGTAGGAATTTTCAAATTGTCAAATATCTTTAAACCCACACTGGTTTCTTGTGTTCAACAGGAAAGCCGTAAAGGCCACTTTCGTGCTGATCCCGCTGTTTGGAGTACAGCTATTTGTTACAATATACAGAATCCCAGTTAACAAACAGGCCGGACTAGAGTACGAGCGGTTCTCATTATTTTGTAACAATTTACAGGTAAAGTTGTCTTTTTCATTCTACATGATGTATGTTGTATTCAATATAATTTTCAAAAACAATTTTGACATGTTTAGCAGTGCAACACCAGGAAATATCTATTTGATAAAAACTTACATCTTCAGTGCAGTATAAAGGTATATCTTAACATATGAAAATATCACTTTTAGTATTGTCCAATCAGAGCGGTACTTTTTATTCACTGCGTAGATTTTCAGTTTCAAGATCAGGTGAGGCGACGGCAGAATAAATAGTTGTTTTACATGTAGTACACCTTTGCAGCATTAATTATGGCAATTACTACACAGTTGATATCATTTTTGTTTGGTAATCTAACTAGATAATAGCTTCGCACTAGCTAAAAATATTGATAATCTGCCATACTGTTAAATGTATATGGCATACATTAGGACACCATTACGATCCTTTATTTATTAATGCATCGGAAGCAGTGAAACATATGCTGCTTTGTTATATCACTATCTTCTGGTCTATTAGACAGTGGTTCTATACATCGTAAATGAAGCCAATTGTGAAACCGACGGTATAGTTAACTGGCACACGGATGTACAATGTATTTGTACCTAACCGTACCGGTCCTTGTTATCCATAGGCGTAACTTAACCATCATCAACAAATCATGAATATGTTACAATACCTATTTTCCATTACAGGGATTCTTCGTCGCCCTAATATTTTGCTTCCTGAATAGCGAGGTAAGCGACATCGTGATGTTTCCGTGCTCATTAAAACAGACAGCCGTAAGTGTCGCTAGCTTGCTCGGTTTACATATGGAAATCAGAAGATTGAGAGGTATATTATGCGATAATTCTTTATTACAAGGCATTCGTAATTTGCTTCTGTATTAAGACGTGATATACAACTACGGGCTATCGTTGTTTTAATTTAATATTCTGAATTTTGATTTGCCGATTTTCAAATACAGCGTTTTCCTAATTTTGCTTGAAATATAACTTTTCTATTATGTAATATCCCTTTTTCTGCGTCGCTTTGTATTTTATTTCTAGTGTCTCGTGCCATATGAAGCAAAATACTACAACGTGTCTTTATTTAAATTCGACGCGCAGCTGATGGCGGAATCATTATATTTGAGTTTTTGTTGTCGTTAACTATCTTCTGATTTCCACACTGTACATCATTAAAAGCATGCGGCATATACGTCCATGCATGTTTGTAGGTTTGTCGTATATTTTCTGAGCTTTTGTGCATATAACGACAATGTTTACATGGATGCATAAAGTATATCTATATTCAATTCATGGTCAAAAATATAAAAAAAACTTACCTGCATGCAACTTTGTTTTTGGATCATACAAATGAAATTCGTGCTTTGACACCATTAAGTTCCTTGGAGTTGAAGGCATTGTTTAATTTTGGAAGGACATCAGTCTATTTTATATACTCTGATGTCTTTAACCTACCTTACCCTCTTTGTGTGATCTATATACCACATATCCCATATGACCTATTCATTATCTCTTAAACTTATATTATTTTGACTCCCTTCATATTTTAATTATTTACACAGGCCATGCTAATGACTTTTAAAATAATCATTTTATCTGTTTTCAATACTAAACCAACATGGCCTTAAACGACCACAGTTGTCGATCGGCCGTGAAACTCAAACAAGCTAACAAACAAACAAAATTGAATACCATCCATTTAATGTCAGAATGATCATTGATTAAAAGCCGGATTATCTTTCCTAGAAAAGAGTTAACCTGTTACGTACTAGAGGAGTGTTTTAACAGGAGATTAAACTCCAGGTAAAGTAATCTTTATGTTAAACGTTTCCCGTTTTACCATATACATTAAATGCGTGTTTATGTACATTACTGGCGGCATATTGATAACAATGGAATCCATTGTAGGTGATCACCCACCTGAGGAAGACGTGGAGACGTCGGATAAGAGACAGGTCACTTGGAGGGTCCAAACGTCTAAACACAACTCTTAATCAGACTTTATCGTTTAACACCGACACTCTAGACAGAAAATCGTCTGATAAACGGAACCGGAAAGAGAATTATCAAATGGACGATAACGTGAATGGAGACGTCTTTTCAAAGGACAGCAGAGGAAATGACATCAGGTATAACCCTGTTCCAGCAACCGATGATGAACATTGCTCAATGCCTGAAAATAATCACGGAAAATGTATGCTGCATTGAATAGCAATTCGTTGTTACATCAAACTGGTCAATGTACCGGACACGTTGTCATTATGGCCGGAAAGGCCATTGTCTGTGACCTGACCAAATTAATTGGAATTTACGGAACAGTGCTACCATTTTATAACCTGCTGACGTGTTTTATAACCGTACATGTCTGACTGTCAGACATGCTCAGTTATAGTTGAAAATGCTTAATGTCCTCCACAGACTAATAGTGACGTAGGTGGATATATGTGCATACATATCTAGTACATGTAGGTATATCGGGCATCGAGTAAGAAAAAAAGGTTTGGCATTTTTGATGTTATTTTGTTCCACTTGAGCCAAGTTATATCACATGCATGGAAGAGGAGTTCACGAACTAATATTTAGCTGAACTTTACGACCATTTTGTTTCCTTCCTTAATTCCAAGAATCGTTTTCGCTGCCACCATGCTGACTGTAAACTTGACTTTGTGACAGATCTAATGCTAACATGTGAGCAAGTTGGATAGTTTACACATGTTTGTTAATGGAAATTGTGTTAGGTTTTATTATGAAACAGCTTGTTGTGTAATTCAAAAATCCGATAATCGTCAACCCGGGGAAAATCGACGGCAATAAATTACATCGTAGTGATGAAAATGTTTTGAAAAAAAGGAAATTCCGCAAACACAATTAATTTTTCATGATAAACTTGAAACATTGATGTGCTAATTGGGTCTCCTTTGTATAACCATGGTGATAATACGGTGAATAACAGTGCAAGATAGGAGATAAACAGTTACGATGTTTTTGAAAACAAATGTTTTTGTGTGTCAGCACTTTCCATTGAGACTACAGACTATAGAAAATTGTTGAAGACTCTTTGTTTGGTTTTCTAAACCTAAGTCGATAAACTTTAACGAAGACCCCAAACTTGTCTTTGTTTGTAGAGATTGTTACTGATGAATACAATCAAATATGTAATATGTACCTATTATATTTATGTATGTACAACACGCATCAGTTGTACATAAACGTAAAGGAAAACAACGAAACATGCTTCATCCAGGAGTCAGGAAATATGTATTTTATTGTAACTAGTGTATCGTCCATTGGATGCCGTGTAAAACAGACATTTATTAAAAGCAGATTCTGCAAAAAAACACGTCTGTACATGTAACAGCCGCATATCCTTTTTGTATATAAATGTAACATGATGGAGCTAGATATAGACACAGATGGTCAATATGCTGAACTGGACGCTTGTTCACAGTTTGCTTACTTTAGGAGCGACGACATGTATATAAAACCGGTTTCGCGTTCCTGACCTGTGTTCGTGGGTAACAAATAGAAATAATACACTCAAGTTCAAACATCATGTAGCCTCAAGTGTTTTGGATGTATCCAACAGACTGACAATCATCCGTGCCATTTTCATAAAGGTTCATGCATGCACCTCCAAGAGCTGAGCCTATGTGTATAATGACTTTTAGAAACCATATTGCTCATTTCTTGGTTGGTCCGTTGATCATATTAACATTATTTTAAGAAAGTCCTTCATACGCTGCTACGCTCATACGACTAGATATTTTGTTAGTTGTGTTGTATGTATTTGCACACTGAAAAATGGAACGCAAAGCGTCCGTTTTTTCCGCCCGAACTATATTTTTTGAGCCTGTTTCATTAGAAGGGATATCCAATATTGGGAATGGACATGGGACTACCTACCACCAAGAACTATATATACTTCTTTGCTCCGTAAAATAAGCGCAATTATCATTATGATAAAGGCATAGCATCATTGCAGGATTGTACACTTTTTCTACTATTTCCACCTGTGCACATATTTAAACATTCTTTCATACTTGTGAAATAATGTTGAATATCAGTTTTTGTAATTCACTCTTTGGAAAACATGCCATGTGCTATGTAAAGTATTTACTTGCAAAATGCTGTAAAAACCGGAACTTGATTGGTCAGTAT
Organism: Chlamys rubida; assembly: GCA_032359455.1. NCBI lineage: Eukaryota > Metazoa > Mollusca > Bivalvia > Pectinida > Pectinidae > Chlamys > Chlamys rubida. The sequence continues at coordinate 4,059 of JAUMHH010168452.1, read as the reverse complement.
ATCGGTCACAAGCGTTCGGTTTACAGTCTCAAAATATCAAGTCTTAACGCTAATGGTTGTACAATACCTTCAAACTAACAATGCTATGTTTCAGACGAAAATACCAATGTTCAATATCATGTAATATATGAAATCGATATTACATTCAATCTGATATCATTTTTTGACAATTCCAGTATCTGTGAAAAGTATTCACTTTTGAAAATACGACATGTGCATTGTCACCATAATGTGTGCATATGACCAATTTACTAAATACCATGAACACACATCCATCCGCTTACGTCTGTGATATTAATGGTGTAATTTGTGCTGTGTAAAAGTGTTCCATTTTGAAAGCAATTATAATTGCAATATATTTTTCTGTTCTTGAATTTCACTTGAATCAGTTAATTTTAGTACAGAAAACATATTAAAAATATCATTTATTTGACATTGACATTTTTCATTCATGCATATTGTATGTACTCAATATATTAACACTATATAATTTATGTAACAAGCATTTGCATTGGCTTAAAATTTATGTTATCAGTCCATAACGTAAAACAATGACGTCGCCGTTTGTAACGTCGCCTTTGATTGGGTGATACAGCGGCGTAATAATTTCTAAGAGAAAAGAGTCCATCAATAAAATGAATTTCCACAGGGATTGTGTATAGTAGATTAAATTATAAGGATTAACTTGAATATGTTTTCATGTTATGGAGCTATAACACAAAAAACCGGAGTGTACTCTCATCATAAACCGCTTCGCGGTTTATTTAGAGTACACTCCGTTTTTTTGTGTTATAGCTCCATAACATGAAAAAATTATTCAAGTTAATCCTTAAATAGCACTGGAAAGGCGTTTAAGTACAGTCATAAATTGGTTCATTGCATCTTACTGTCCGGAACGATGCATCCTATATATTGTTATATTGGGATTTAATGTTTAATTTCATCACATTCAAAGAAAAAATCGAGTTAGCAATTACGTATTCCAATTATCAAACTGTTTGTGCACATCTTATCACAATCGGGATTCGTTTGTAAAAATATTTAAACTCGTCCTGCATCAACATATTATCATAATATATAATAATTTGTTTGTGTTTTATAAACTCGTTCAATTACAAAGTTATAGTTTGTTTCATGAAATAATATGACCCATACATATACATTACGTCCCCTAAACGAGGAAGGGGGACTTATTGATTTTCTTTCTTCTTATTATTATTCCTTTTTCTAATTACTATTAAATTTTCTTCCGCGTAAATTTGTTTCGGGACTGTTTCTCAGAAACTACCTACCGAAACTTACTAAACTTCAAAAGTGTACATCTAATGAAGATGTGCAGAACGTGTCTCATTTTCCGGTCGGTCACCAATCATGGACTAATATGGTATATTTACATTTACAGTTCCTTATGATCATAACCATATAAATTGCGTTCATAGGGCTATGAACGCAATTGGTTCAGCATCATTATTTTCTCCTTTCGTCTCGAACAACATGATACAACCGCTAGGGGCAAACATTCTGATGAAGTTAGGCTGTTCCTGTAATCTCGTTTACACTGACGTCATAAACACTTCAGTATCGGAAAAATGAGGGAATATATGTACTCAGGTCAATGCTAAGTAATAAATTCGAATGTAAATATCAGGGTTGAATGGCGTTTTTTAACGTTCATGCCGGTATGAATGCAAGTCGGTTATATGCATACTTACCATGAAGCCCGCTAATAGGTATGTTATTGATTTGCATTCGTACCAGCATGGAATTCAAAATTGCGTTTCAATCCTGATATACTTTATTGATACATTTATGAGTGATGCTAAGTTGATGCCATCGGCCTTTCTCTGTTTTTGTTTTTGTTTTGCTACAACTCCGTATGTAAGGATATTTCTTTTCATTGCATCATTTGCAACGTTACCGTCTCCCGTTCTTCGTTACAATATAAACATATAATATTTGTGTTACATATCCAATAAACATGTTTGAATCTTATGATTGAGAATATTGTCCATGGTAGTATGGGTTCAAAAAGCGTTTCAGGTAACACGTGATTTGTTGTGATGTAATCTTATCTTTTCAATGTGAAGCTTTACACCTTCATTCAAAAAAGTTAGAAATATACATATATTTAATGATTACAGAACATTAAATTTGATTCTAAAACAAATTGTTTCGTGAATGCTTGTTTTGCATACTTACATTTGAACATTAACTTACTGCTTCCAGTAGCATTCATACACTGTACTACCCTAAACTATGTTTATGATGAGTACAAGACGATCGTTTATTTCGCTTTTGGTTAAGCTATTATTCAGTTTGATGATCCTGAGACGTTTGAAACTAATTTATATGTTTGCATTCGAATTAAATGGATAATGAAAATACTGGCAGTAATGCAGTAATATATTTTCTAGTATATAAAGGTGAAAAAGAGTAGAAATCAAAATGGTTAATACAAAAGAGATCAATCCTAGTAACATTTTTATATAATTTATTCTTGTTGTCCCACAGATCTCAGAAAGGTTAGACCAAAATAGGGGCGTATGAATATCTGAGACAAATGCTGCAGAAAAAACGATCGGAAAACATTTAGAATTATCAACTTGTTGAAAGAGTTAAAACGTTTAAACAAACGCGTTTATAATATCTGTGGTGCAAATGTCGACAAGTGTTACTTTATGTTTAGTATATCTGTGGTGCAAATGTCGTCAAGTGTTACTTTATGTTTATTATATATGTGGTGCAAATGTCAATAAGTATTACTGTACGTTTACTGGTTTGAAGTTATGTGAATCATTACCCACCTTCACTTTGCTTTATTTTGATTTTTCTATATGGAACAAATTGACTGCATCTGTTGACTATATTTGTTTTTATATGGGTCATGTTGTTAACTCATGTCTGTATGTTTTACCGATGTAAACATAAGAAAGCGTTTCATGTCTATGTCCCTCTTTTCATATCTCTCTCCAATAACAAGTAATTTTGTTTCTTATTTTCAGCACTGAAATAGTAGTCATATTATTTTACATTTATTTATCATTTGTTATGTTATAAATCTTAAACTGAAAACATCAACCCATCCGTTATATTTTCCTTAGTGGTTAACGCTGTGCACGAATTCTTCATTTTATATTTGGATGTATACCGCTCATTAGGCATAAACATATTTATAATGTTCATTTCAGTTGACAAAGGTACATATGTATTGCATCCAGCATTGTATATTCTACTTTGTGTGGTATCGTTGAGACGGAGACTTTGTAATGTGCTACAAGGTGAAATGTTGTGCTATAGATTGTGCAGAACGTTAACTCGTGTACAAAAGTAACGAGTATGATGTTGTCTCATGATGAAATCCATGTACAAGGAAAACTTATGCATATATTGTATTTTGTGTAATCTTACGAGAGAAAGTCCTGCCGAATTAAAATGTACAGAATACACTACTTATTTATATGTTGTTGTTATTTACATAAAGCCGCACGTCGTCTTTGCAATCTCGGATTTGGCTTGTGTTTCTAATTAACATTTCGTTGCTTTGAAAACTATCTTCTTCAAATGACTTTGATATTTCTGACAGCAATACGTTCTTAATTCTAGAGAAGCCGACACCGTCTTACAGTATGAATAAATATCCACAACAGCACAACAGAATAAACATTGCGTGTTGGTACAGTTTAAGGAAAGATTCTCTTCTATCAGGTGAACAAAGTTTTGTCCAGATACATGGAGCTATTTTGAACGGATTTTAAATCCAACTTATGCGATGTCTTGTTTTATGAAATGTTGTATTGTGTGATATCGAACAAATTCAACGTTATCAAAGATATTTTATTAATGGTGTTGAGAATGAACACTTGTGATGTTAACATAACGTTCAGGTTTCGTTTTGATCTCATGAAGCGGGTTTTTTGTAATATTTAACAAATTACGATCAATTTAAAACACTTTTTTGACAAATACTAAAACTATAAAACTAAGGAGGCACGGTAGTCCAGTGGTAGGACGCCGGGCTCGTGACCGAAGGGTTGCGGGTTCGCGCCACGGCACGGCAAT
>JAUMHH010168451.1:0-33538 GCA_032359455.1 Chlamys rubida | reverse complement strand
AATCTACCATGTATGTAACAAGGGCAGCAACACAACACTTCATCAAATCTACCATGTATGTAACAAGGGCAGCAACACAACACTTCATCAAATCTACCATGTATGTAACAAGGGCAGCAACACAACACTTCATCAAATCTACCATGTATGTAACAAGGGCAGCAACACAACACTTCATCAAATCTACCATGTATGTAACAAGGGCAGCAACACAACACTTCATCAAATCTACCATGTATGTAGGAAGGACAGCAACACAACACTTCATCAAATCTACCATGTATGTAACAAGGACAGCAACACAACACTTCATCAAATCTACCATGTATGTAACAAGGGCAGCAACACAACACTTCATCAACTATGACACGCTTTAATTTTAGTTCATTAATACTTCACAAATGACTACATCGTTAACTTTGAAATCAATTTAGCATTGCTACAAGTATAAACTGAATGAAGTATTACATCTATTTTGAAAGGCTACAATCTTATCACTTTATCAAATCTACCATCTACTAAGCAAGGGCATACTCATATATGTTTTGGCCTCATTTTAAATGGATCAGGCACAAGATTTGTCACATTTCGTTTTTTGCAATTAAGCAAATGAAAAAAAAGAAGATATATATATATATGACAGGTAACAAATACCTTGTCTAATACGTGCGGCCTTCTTACTAACTACTTCATGTATAACACACTGTTATTAAAATACAACATTTCGTCAACCAAATAAGACAAATATTTATAACATAATCAACCATTTAATCCTGTCAGTCATGTCCAATGCATGCCACTTACTGTAAATAACCTGATTTTCGCGTGTACGCAATTGTGCTCCAAACTTCTTCCTGCTAGTTTAACTTGTGAAAAGAATAAACCAACTACGTGTTTCATGCTTTAAAGGACTACACAAACGTTAAATATCTTATCTTGCAATATCATCACTTTATGGAAATAGAAATTTCTAGAGAAATAAGCAATTTATAAGTAAAGAACGAAAAAGAAAACAAAATGGTTATGTATCACACTAACAACAAGAGAAATTATTAATTAAGTCAACATTAGTTCTTTTCAGATTTATGTAAATAAGAAATATATTGACACATTGGTATTAAGATACCCGTGTGAGACACTATTATAAGCTCTAAGCCCTTTTCACATCCCCCTGAAAATATTATGTTTGTTAATTAATCGATTTTTGAATTAAAATACTGTTAAACTAAACTAAATACATGGGTTTGTTTTTGAAACGTAAAATACACCTGCTTAGCAAGTACTAAGCTATTAAGTACAAATTATCCAATTTAACCATCAACAGCAAAATGCTTTTCTTAGCCTTGGGTATCATTACTGTCATCAATTAATGCCGAGCTGGTTGAGAGATGACGTCTTGAGCTTAAACTAGGCACGTGAGCAGGAATTGAAATCTAACTGAGGGACGAACTTGTCTACGTCATAAGGAGAACGGGATGTCTTCTTGTGACGAAAATATTAAAACTATAGTACAGTATAGTCATGCAGAAAGACGAACGAATGAATAATTGCGTAAACACCGAGGGAACGTTATGTGTCACTCACAGCGTCACGAGAGAATTTCTTACATAGTCTGTTGCATTTGGTTGCCAGAAAATTTCGTCATCGTTTTGAGAGAGGTGCCGTAATCGCAGTCGCCGTGATGTATAAGCTTACGTAGTCAAAGAGGCACACGAAAGGGAGAAATTCAGGATCAATATTTTATCAAATTAATAAAAAAATAATCATTTTGAGTGAATAAGTTAAAATACTTTACCCTGTTATTTTTTTAATTAATAACCTACACCACCAATTATGAAGATGTTGTGTATTGAAAGGCAGAAGAAAGAAATCTGTAAATTTATTGACGAAAATAAATTGATGTTTTGATAATAATATATGCGTTCCCCACAAGTCCCTCCTGTGCTATTAATAGCAGACATAGAGCCAGAGCCGTCCGGATCGATAGTCACGTCCGTCAGTTCATTGATTGGTGTATACCCATGCAGATGTATAACTGAAAATTGGATATCATGAGGGCCATCATAGCTGGAAGAATATGAATGGAGGATTCTATAAATAGTTCTCTTCTTTTAATTGGTGTTATTTACATTTATCAGAGAACTATGCGGTTCTTTGTACATCGATTGGCTGTAGTAGGATCGAGCTGTGTATATGTAATCCCAATGGATACAGCATTTGGACAATCTCTTTCATGTCTTTTGACATCTCTAGGAGGAGGGAGTAAGAGGGGGAGGCTGTTCTATTATTATAACAGAAGGGGAAAGGGGGGATGAGGTACGGAAGGGGGGAAGTATTTTATTATCAGGGGAAAGTAAAAATGAGTTTCGGCACGTGAGGAGTATATGCTATAACTGAAGAGGAGGGAGAAAGGGGAAATGGGACATTAAATGGTTGTATTATTGTCACCAAGGAGGGAAAATACGGATTAAGGCAAGAATAGAATATATTCTATTGTTTTCAAGAAAGAGAAATTAAGAAATAAGATCGCAAGGGTATGTTCTATTACTATCAGAGGGGTAAAATAGCCAGTACAGCACGAGAGGGTTGTTATAATGTTATAAGAGGAAAGGAAAAAATGAAATGGAAATTGGGGCTCAAAGAGGGTTATCTTGTATGTATAATACATATATCCCAATACATGGAAAATTGGGAAACATGACACGTACGCCAAATGATATCAGAAAAGGGAGAACGTTTGAAAAGAGCACTGAAGGAGTAACTTCTATTATTTCCACATGAGAAATTAAATTGGATTTGGGCACGATGTTGTATACTTTATTATTTTCTAGGGGAGAGCGTTTCTATCATTGTCAAAGGAGGACAAACAAATAGCAGAAGTGCGATACAACACTAATAAACCATTACAAAGATCTAAAACCCTCTAAAAGCATAAAGATCTAAAACTCTCTAAACTCATAAAGATCTAAAACCTTCTAAAATAATATAGATCTAAAACCTTCTAAAATCATAAAGATCTAAAACCTTCCAAAATCATAAAGGTCTAAAACCCTCTAAACTCATAAAGATCTAAAACCTTCTAAACTCATAAAGATCTAAAACCTTCTAAAATCATATAGATCTAAAACCTTCTAAATCATAAGATCTAAAACCCTCTAAACTCATAAAGATCTAAAACCCTCTAAAATCATAAATATCTAAAACCCTCTAAAATCATCAAGATCTAAAACCCTCTAAAATCATAAAGATCTTAAACCTTCTAAAATCATAAAGATCTTAAACCCTCTAAAATCATATAAATTGTGAAAAAATAAGGGTAAAGACACTACGTTTTAATGTTATTTGCGGAAGGCTAATATATTATCAATTCGTTAATCAATCATTTTCTATTCGGCTGCAATCTCCAGACGAGTAAGAATGAGGATGGGTTGATTAGAAAAAATCTTGCAACATCAAAGTTGTATCCAAATGATTTAATTAAAAGGAAATCGGAAAGACCCGGATGAAATCTGACATATGGATTATTCTAATTAATATATCAAATTAAATGAGAAAACAAAATTTGACATAGCAGGGCCATTTGTAGTTTAGATAAAAACATTGGCGGAGTATATGCCAAGGAAAAAGGTTAAGATGAAGATAAATGAAATAGTAACCTTACCGTTTCTTCAGTTAATCGGATTACGCAGATGACACAATGTATAATGTAAAGAAAAAAACAGATGGATACATTATAATATATAACGATTTTTATAGCAAGTGATATATATGTTTATAGTTTACCAAAACGTCATAAGCAAGTATACAGAAATAGATCTATGACAGTCAACACAAAAAGAATCGAGTGACAACGGACACTGAACATAATGGCAATATTAGTTATTCCGCCGTGTGGATTTAGTGTTTTCTGATAGAAAACCATGAATTGGTAATTTATGTCGATATGACGATTTTATAAATGTTTGAGTCCAACAGATTAATTACCACTCTTATATGTTTGGTTCCAGTGTTTACTAGACTAGGTAGTGTGACAGTATTTTCAAAGCAAATTATTCTTTCTTGGATGTTGCTTATTCGTATCAAATGTTCCTCTGTTCTCAAGGGTTTGATTAAGTTTTCAGACTATGCTTTTTCTCATTTATACGACAGGGGTTGCCCTCGCAAAGCTCCGATAAGTGAGGGACTGTTTCACTTCACATTTTGAATAAACGTGACTGTTACTCCTGATATAGATGAAGAACCATGTATATGTTTATTTTCATTGCATCAAATCAACTAGCTGCTCCTGTGACAACGGTCTATTATATTTATTTCAATTGTTTCGAAGCTAATACTATAAATAACCTTTGATATTGTTGAACATAACGGCTGTTGCAAGTGAATACTGGCTATTATTTTATGTTAGTTGCTAATAATCGGCATTTGTGCGTATTTACTGCCGATCGTTACATATGAAGGCTTGTTACTATGTTCATAAAAAATATACAAATGCTTATATATAGACTTTGATTGTTTGAGATCCATTAATCTTTCATTCAGAGAGATTTTGCTTCTGTGCATATTTTTGATTTTAACAAATATCAGAACGGCAAATGTTGGTTAAAATAAAGTTGTTGTTATCTCATTTTCAATATGTTTTCTCTTGATCACAATTTGAACGTTATCTCTGGAACGAACGTTATCCCTTGAACGACGTATAGTTTTCTTTTGCAGAAGTCAATCACAATGATGTTGGTACTTCTAGCTGGCATAATGGACTGCCTTGCCAGTGTAATGCACACTGACGCAACCTCTGACGCACAAACCCGATAAAGTGTTCGACAGCAAGATATCCTGTGATTCATTCTCAATATCTAAAGAATATAAACCGCTAATGAAATACAAACTATTGCTAAATCATCGTTTATGATATGGCTTAAGTTTCGTGACTGTCTGCTCATGTAAACAGGTACGAAATCTAGCCTATCAAGGTGAGCCATGAGTGTTTATGTCAGGTACATTACTTTGTAATAATTAGGTAGAACGCGTAAACATACAATAGAAATAAAGGCTATAATATAGACGATGTGTTTGTTGTCTGGAATCGATTTCTTGGAAACCATTGTCGTCATAGTAATATCATATGTTGTTATTTATTTTTAACCATTATTGTTTTGTTTTTTACCAAGATTTTGTATACTCATACAACAAACAAACTTTACTAATTTTTAATTTGAAATCAACCAGTACTCGACTAACTTCTTAAAATCTTATCAAGAGTTTTATAAACCTTTCCTGCTGTTTCAAAAGTAGTTTAGACCAATATATATTTTAACATGTTTGACTACTAACATTACCAATGACTTCTAAAAGGACTGTATAGTGACGTGTAATTCATTTTCAGCATATTGTATCTAAAACCATTCTCAAAGGTGTAATCAACTATGTTTACCTAACGTTCATCTTTCTAATAGGGTCTCAAATATTTTATAAACCACTTAAATTTTGCACTTACTTACCCCCGTGTATCTCAAACATCACAATAGGTTTAAACACTTTAGCAGAACCAGAGTAGCAATCATGACTGTAACGGATTGTGTCTTAGGGATCCCCATACCACTGCCAAAATCTGTAACTGTCCTTTGGAACCCCTTTTCCGGCATGATAATAGCTTTGATAAATCTTTTCTGAAAAGAAAACCATATCTTACGAAACTTTCGTCAAAAAAACCCCAAAAAGCTCACCGAAAACCTAATAATATGAAATAATCAAGAAGAATCAACAAACAGTTTATCGAAAATAGACTTTAAAAAGCTTTTTTTTTGTTTTGTATATCAGTTATAGCCTGATGAATGCGATAAACGCGACTGAAAAAATTGAACAAGAAAATCATGACAATAACTTAATTATTTGCTGGAATTTTTTCCGTCTTGACACCTTTCGTCACGTACGAAATGTGTGACGACGGGTCAAAATGCAAATATACAGACAAATAAACGAATCGTTAGAACACGTGGTTCGCTCAGCAACAACCTGACAAATAGTCGGGTAATGTTAAAATCAGATAGTTAGCAGTAAGTGTTTCCGCAAGGAGTGCATGAGGCGATCAACCACGTCAAACACTTTACGCCACCTGAGCCCATTCAGGGATTTTAACCACAATACATGAGTTGATCAGTACACTCTAACAATTAAATCACATCGTTTTGCAGTCTTGTGGTTTTCTGATCCCCTGCCGAGACTCTTCGTTGTAGAACTTCCGCTTTATATTCAGCTGTGCTGTATCAATTTGAAGTCAACGAATACCACGCCATGTGTCTCCAATGTATAACCACAATTATCGAGGTTGCTAAGTATTTCACCACGTCTATAGTAAAGCACCTTTATAACGAAGCCCATTATACAGATGGTTTGCTGCATACTGGTAATTTACAGGTTTTCTGTATGTCTTCATTATATTATTGTTTTGGTTTAGTGCATATTGTGTCTGTCTTGACTTCTGCCGTCATATTTGTAGTTTCTTGAACCAGGAGGTCGCTATGAAGCTGATATCACTAGAACTAAGAGAACGCCTATTAAGAAAGTTGAGAAGGAGAAGCAAAAATGGAACTATTTAATAATTTACAGCAACATTTGAACTTTTTGTCCATTCATGGCTCATCTGTTGTACTAAAGATAAAAAGAAAGACACTCCTTGCGTAATGTGTTTCGAATCCTATGTAGAAAAAATAGCGAAACACAAGGAAGGTGCCAAAAAACATACATAAAGGGTGAACGGCGTTTTAAAAAATAAATAAATGCCCGTATGAACGCAAATCGGTTACATCCATATTGCATGAAGCCCGCTAGCCTATCTAAATATAGTTGGCGCCAATAATTAACCGTTATCATTTGAACGTTTGACACAGGGGCATTCCCCATGTTATCTGAAGCGAAGCGACAGCACTCTCATTGAACAAGGTTAATCTATGACGTCATAAACGTGTTACGTCACGAGAGTTTTTGCTTTCCTACTCAAATGAAAAGCATTTCTGCAGATAATGTTCATATAGTGGGTTGCAGCGCAAAGGTAATTATAACGTTTTTAAACCTTTTGGGCACAACAGATAATATATTTTTAAACAATTATTATTTTCATGTATATTGTCCTAACAAATACCAGCTTCAAGGTCAACTTTGGGAACTGAAAGTCACACACCAGAGATAGCCACCTTGTGACTTACAGTACTAACTAGAAAAACGAAGTAACACCTATTTTGGTATAAGCAATATACACATGTAGAGACTAATGTATTGCAGCGATGTTCCGATGAATATCTTTTCATCCGCGATGTTAATTGTAAACACGTTCATTGCGATTTCTTGTTTATTACGAATTATGCACATAGCGATTTGTTTAGGCTGTAATGGGTTGTATTAGCTTGTTTTATATATAATATCAAAACAAATGGTAACAAAATGTTTACAAGGTAACAACAATATTTACAAGGTAACAACAACATTTCTGGTTTCAGATAGGTGTTTATAGAATTCGTTGTTTGTAACTATTTCTTAAGACAAAATAATGGTAAATACTAAATTTTCTGTCACTGAATTTATCGTTAATAAAAAATTAAGGGATTTTCACACGTTAACACAAGATCAAGACGTAGGTTAATATTTAATTAACTTAAATGCAGTTTTCCCAAAAAGTTAATTTTAGGATATCTTTATCTCAAATGTACATCCTTTTCAATACGTAAGACAAATTTTGTTAAAAAATAAAACAAAAAATAAATAGAAATTGTTGAATTTAAAGATATAATCATATATATCAAGTATTCGCACAAATAAATTCTAGAGATAAAAAAACTATTGTCTTAAGATATAATGCGTCATTTATCATTTCAGTATTCATTTTTTGTTTTAAATATTTCCCCCATCAAAACCACAAGCAAAATGAGATGTAAAAAAATGAAACTTTTAATGGATAATAAGTTAGAATAATCTGTGAACAAAGGCTAAAAAAGGGATGAGTATTAAAAAAATCATGTATAACACTAGATATTAAAATACTATAATAAAACAAAAGTGTTCCAGTTGAAGTCTTAATTTGTGTTTTAATATTTCAATATAAAAATTATTAGTGGTCATACTGTAACCCCTTTCCTCAATCTGCATGCATTACTTACAGTTAGATGCTTAGACAAAATTTGAAAAAAATATAATCAAAAGAACTTTTTGATATTATAGACAATGACTATACATAAGATAAAACGGAATTATTAATATGTAAATTAATATGTTTCTAGTCGTATATCACATGTACAATAACGTTTCTGCATTCGGCTAAAATGATGACGAAAGCAGGTTCATGAGATGTGTTGCTGTGATATTTGTGTATATGAAAAATATATCCATAAATACGTTAGTTGAATATCTGATTGTTTTCATTACGTGTGTCTACCTAAAGCTAATCCAAACTAAGATAGGAAAATAAGGGTACCTTGCTTTCTGATTGTTACATAGGGTAAACAATACAATTGGTTCTAGATAAATAAGTTTTTTAATCAACAATGAAAACAGTCGAAGCCCTTGGTGAACTCCACTGGATAATCTGAAACCAAAATCAGGTGTTACAAAACACTGGAATGTACATACAAATCAGGTGTTACAAACCACTGGAATGTACATACAAATCTTTGCCAGTTTTTCTATTTTATTTTATGATTTTTTTAAATTAACTTCTTTTATGACAATTGTTTATCGTTTGTCGTAAAAAGCTCTACATGTCTAACCTTTTATTAAGAAAAAAGAAGACCAAACAAAAGGTCATTATGTATTATTCCAAAAATGTTGACAAAACATTTTCAACAAAAACAAATCTATTGCATCCACTAAATGCATTTCCACCTCCGTGTTTCATTAACTCCTTTGTAGTAGACTATTGGTTTTTAATGCGACATAGCTATCAGGCATCATAAAATGTACTACACTTATAATCCTGAATAATAGTGTTATGGTTTTGCGGTTTTGGTAGAAGAATAACCATAAACTATGTCAGTTATCTTGCTCGAGTTTGTCTTACGTAAGTTTCTGTAGCCTTTACTACCTCAGAGCTCTGTTTTGCGTTCTCACCAAAAACCGCTGACGTAGGCGTTAACCATAGAAACGAAATGTAACCGTTTTGTTTGCTTGACGATGCCAACAATCGATTAACACATTCTACTCAAACATATCAGAATAAAAATAAAAATACACTTTGAGAATCAAGATTTGTCTTTATCAACAATTAGAAATGTAAGAGGGTTATATAATTCTTTTGAAATTAACAGAGGAAAAGCGGAGTTTGGAGTTTACAACACGTTTTCAAGCTGGATAGAAATGTTTTGGGTGTGTGTGCTTTACGTATGGAACAGAAGTGGTATGACATAGTCCCGCCACAAGGGAGAACTTTGACTGTGACAAATGACGATCGCGTGCTCAACATTGCCCGCCGTTTACGTAAATAAATCCCATCCAAATACATTCAGAGATATATGGCAATAAAGCTGGTGTAGTGGTTTTCTGTGTGTACAGTTTAACTAATAGTCTATTTTCACTGCGGTTGGGTATCTAGAGGAATAGTTTTTATAAGCCTTAAGTTACTTTTGTTTGTCGAATAGTGAATGTTTTGATGTTGTTTTTCTTCATCTATGTTTAAAATATAGAGGATCAGCTTAAACAATTCATTATTCAGTAACATAATTCTAGTGTTCATACGAAAGTGAAACAATGAAATCCCTTGGACAAACATACATTAAAATGATAAACATAATTTCAAAATGAAAATGCTTTATACGGAGGTTTTCTTCAGGATCCTGGCCCAAACGATTTAACGTTTCATGCACAAAAAATTGGTTGATGATGTTTCCTTGCAAATCTCGGGGAGGATGCTGTCATCAACGATCTCAAAACACTGTGACGATGGATTTCCTCCATAACTACAATATGTTTCCTCACTCCATGCTTAGTGGGTAACCCTGCTAGGGGACGATAAACAGTTTTGGGTATTACTCTGGACGTGATTGCTATTGGTCAATCTTTTAATTGTGATGTCAAGAAATAATGCTTTGCTCCTGCATCTTCCACTGTCATGTCCTAATTTATTGCAAGTGTGTACCTGATAGGACACTGAATCAAATGCGGGAGGAAAAAGTGCCCTAACACATGATGGCTGGTTATAAAATATGTCTAACCCTCATTGGCTAATCTCCGAATTGTAACAGGACACTCCTTGTATCTGAATACAATTTAAAAATGAACGAACTCAAAATATTAAATGAACATACAAGGCAAGAAGCTCTTTTTTAGGAACCTTTATTTAATCATGACAGCCACTGATATGAAAAATAAGGTTAGGATGTCAATCAGAATACAACTCTCCTTCCCAATGTGTAAAATTCTGATACTTAGAATAGGCTCTAGAGCAGCGCAGCAGATCATTTCAACAACAAAAGCAGGAGAAGCAGGTATGTTTATACTGAGGAAAGAAAAGTAATGATACCAAATTGGAGATGTTTATATTAACGGTGATCTCATCTCAATGGTATGTTTTGCAGATGGGTGTTTTTTATTGTCGGCACAGAGTAGATACTTGCCCTGATATGAGGCTTGCGAAAAAAATCTCTGTGTTGTATATTTGATATCAAGTTATGCAAATTAAAATAGATGCCAAAGATTTAGAAATCTTGTTTTACCATGGAGAATATATATTTGAACATGATATAAAGGATTACTCTAATATCAATTCTTCAAAAGTATGAATATTTCCATGAAAGTATTAAAACAACAAATGTATTGAGACAGCACAGTTATTTCTTTGGAATACAACTCTTCGCTTATGTAATGGGTAAGTAACTCCAAGTCAGATAAATGTCGAACTTACTCAAACACTTCCTCGTTTGACATACAGCTCACCTATTGAGTAGAAATCTCACCACTTTCATGTGGCTTGCCAGAGATTTTCCGTGTTATCCTCTCAACCTTCCCGTTATGTTTTTGCTGGTTGGTAAAGATGTTATACTTCCGAAATTATTACTATTTTGGAAAAACAATCTTTGCTTTGTAAAACCTTTTTACCACAGCAAACATTTTACTCACGATATTCCTGATATTGTGTTTCTTGAAAACTAAGAATTGGGGAAGCGGTACGTTGTAGTTTTACTGGACCAAGCAAAATTGATATTGAAAACTTTTAGATAATACATTCTGTGGAGCACAACAGTTTGCTGGGTCGGTAAGACACTAAGTTACGATGAAACAGCTACGATATGCTAAAAGTCATAAACGATTTTCAGTAATTTCTCTTTTAATGGAGAATGTCTTCTGGACAATTTGAAGCAGACGTTAGCTATGTTTTTTTTATTTAATCGACAAACAACATTTGTGTTATAGCAGATACGTATCGTTACAAAGTACATTTGGCAAAGTATTTGAAAAGTTTGTTGATAAATATCTCGTAGTTACCTCATAGTTAATTATTATCATTCATACAATTATTAGTCAGGAATCAGTCTGGCCATTCATCTGTTCACCAAATGAAGAACTTGGTCATAATGTTTGTGAAAGCATCGAAAAAGGGTAACATGCTTTAATAGTTTTCTGTGATTTCGAAAGCATTTATCGTGTCTGGCATACAGATCTTATCAACAATGGATTACTGATGGAATTATAGGGAAAGTCTTGTTCTAGATTATGTACCAATTCATGAATCATCATCAATGAGTGGTCATTCACAATTGTATAGAGCAAATGCATGGTTAACATAATGACCTGTATTGGCACCTTCACTTCTGGTTCTAATCTTTAATGTTACAACAGATAACATAAAATGACGCACATTTATCTACATCCACATTGGTTGGAGCAAAATCATGTGGAGGTCGGTGATTTGTGATACGTACCCGATGTTTCTATTTTTTGGAAACAGCTAGTCAACATTTACTGTATTACGACATTGTAATTGTAGAGTCACACTGCTCTGCCAAGTGCAGTACTTTCTTCTATTTGATTTTAATACGTTCAATCTTGTTTAATGATTAAAACATAATATAATCTAATGTAACAATACGGACTTTTATTTTATGTGAATATTGGGTTATGTGGACATGAAAAAGGTGATATTGACCGAGACGAAGTCGCGGTTAATATCAGATCCCCATTTTACCTTTAAACATATATCTATCGACATGCTTCCCTCTGTTTTACGTCTATTGTGATTTCGTCGCCGTATTTGTATTGTCCTGAACTAGAAGGTCGCTATGAGATTATCACTACAGCTACGAAGGAAGGACTCGTATATCTGAACAATTTACAAAATCGATACAAAAGCCAAATAAAGTTAACATTTACTGCAACATTTGGGCATTTTGTAAATTTATAACTCATCGGTGGTTCAAAAGGTTTAAAGAATGAAAATCCATGCTTTGTATGTGTTGAAACATACGTGGACAAATATCACAAGGGAAGGTGCTTATGAAACCCTGTATTCCTTTTTGTTTCTGATGTGATGCAACGCAAAACAGTCTCAGGAACTGTTAGTACACAATACCAAATAACGGTCTACTTTCAAAAGCTCATTGGTCCCTCAACAAGATAAATGTCAAAAGTTCTTTTTTGAAAGAAAGATATGTGACGACATTTTTCCTTTTAAGACGTTCTGTCCCCTAAAACGTAAGTGAATTCCACTTAAGTTTTGTCATGCGTTAGTAACATCCCATCAATTTCGTTTTGGATATAACTGTAGACTGGGTCAGAGATCAGGCAGCCAAGTTGGTTAGAGCGACCTATTTTGATGGGGGATCCAGGGTGTGAATCCAAGTCTGGCAGTTTTTTTTATCTATTTTTGTTTGCCAATTTTAGAATAGTATTGTCTTTTCAGAAATAATGTAACGTGCGGGCGGTCACCCATCCAACTACTGACCACGCTCGACGTTGCTGAATAAGTGAGTGGGTCCCCGGGTTATACCACATCACTGGAAAAGCTAGCTTGCCAGTAAGACAGTATTTCCCCCTTATACTCCTTAGCTGTTACACTATCCCCTCCTCCGAGAAGTCTCGGCGAGACTTGGCCTGGGGAATCCCGTAGGTCCTCCCTGTGTATCAATGTACCTTCCCAAACTACATGTTACTGGCCTTACATGATCACACAGAGTCACTACGCTGCCACTACATGTAACGTGCGGGCGGTCACCCATCCAACTACTGACCACGCTCTACGTTGCTGAATTAGTGAGCGGGTCCCCGGGTTATACCGCATCACTGGAAATTCTAGCTTGCAAGTAAGGCAGTATTTCCCCCTCATATTCCTGAGCTGTTACAATAATCTATTTGAACTATCGCCATGCTAGTAAAATAGGTTTTGGCAGTGCTACGGGGCTACTTTAGAAATAACCAACCTTCTGAGACCCATTTCATTGAATCATATTTCTGCTCTTTAATATATACAACTTCATATATATTCAATGTATGGTCATATGTTTATATAATGTCATAAGTGTTTACATCAAATATTGACAAAGTGTCTTACATCATGTTATTATTTCCAAGATGTTACCGAGCGAAGACCCATGCAATTTAAGTTTCAAACAAGGATATTGGAGATCATGGCGGTTTGCGTAATACATTCTATTTGTTTTGTGTTTGTTAAAGGTAGGTTGCTGTAGCGATCGATGACAGCGCGTCACGGCTGGTTAACCGCGCTACAGGAAACATAAGTTACTAAACTGTAATCAAAGGAGGCTAATGATACAAGGTAAGGTGACGTCAGTAACATAGTGTAAATTAATGTAGAAACGTCTCGAAATGTTTTCTGTTATCAGGGACATTTACGTGGACAGGCTGAAGCGTGGGAGTACGGATTGATGTGATAGAGATCGGAAGTATATGGAATGGCTATTTTATTTAGCGGGATTTAAATAAAATTGAATTTGCGAATATAACGTACTTTTCCATTCTCTGATTAACGTTGACGTCACAGTCTGTATTCACACGTTTCGCTATAATACATACTGCGTATTAAGAAGCCATGTACAATATATTTTGATATTAAATGTGGTATTCTGACATCGTAAAAACTTCATAACTAATGCAATTAGAGATATTATGGCTTTGTATCTTAATAAAGCTTTGAAGGGCGGGAAGTTGAAAGTAATTTTAAGGAGTTTCAGCGAACTTCAGTCAGCATATTAAACAAATTGTTTTTTAACAGACTACAAAATGCGCAGTTCATATGCCGAATTGTTGAGATTTCTTAGAATGCTGGCAGATTTAGGGTCGTTGATTTGATGCATATATACTTATATAAACAAGTGTGTAATGATTAAACTGGTATTATTCTAGTTTCATTTGATGTTATGCTTAGAACCATGTTTTGTTGCTTCTGTTTTCTTATGGAACTAGTTTTGTTGTTGCTTTTGTTGTTGTTGTTTCAGATTGATTTAAACCAGCACGACTAAAAGAAAGGACATACGCACAAATCGCCAATAGTAACAGATATGAAGATGTTGAACACTAGGGACATGACATTTGCCAAGTGACTTTATCATTTTAGTCACAAATATAACCCAAGAAATGACTAATTTTGGTCACCTAGTAAAAGTGGTTCGAATAGTAAAATTTATTCAGCTATATTGGAGGCGCAACTATTGACGTTTCAGATGCGAACGAGAAAAAGGAGGGATCGAAACAAACCCACTCAAAAACTGTATCAGTAGTAAAACAGGAACTCTGTTAAACTTGTTTTACAACAAACAAACCGTATTTTAACTTTAAAGTCGATATAACTAGAGCAACATTTGAACAAATGAGAGATTTACAAAGATACAAATGATAAGGTAAAAGTGAATCAAGGCCATGGGATGTATTCATGAAACGTGTCCCAAGCTCAAACTCAAATTCTTCGCTCAGGCCAAATTTCTTGTTCTGATGACATACTAATCAAAAATCACGTTTTGTCAATTATTCGGAAGGATTTTGCAGAGACTTCAATCTGAATTCTGTTTTAAATGTTTTCTGTTGACTTTTTACTGGCCGTTTTTCATGCTTTATTCGAGTAGCAAGAAAGTGGGTTTGAGCATAAGAACGGTTTCATGATTACCGGCCTAGGTGTTTCGGAAAGCTAAGCATCTTCTGGTCCATCAACGACAACCAGAATGTAAATCTAGGTCAAATCCAATGATGTCATGTCCTTTAAACAAAAACCAGGGATTGCAACGAATCAGCAATGCATACTGATGAGCATAATAGAAGAATACACAGACCATCAAATCACACACGGAAATAGAATATTTCCACATGAAATCAGCATGACGACCATTGCACCTGTTGGTAGTCTTCATCAACTTGCATATTTCGAAAACCTTTGTTGAAATTTGTTTCTGTCATATGTTAGAAGCTTAAATTTATAAGCTGTTATGGTTATTTTGCATGCCACACATGAGTGATCAATGTGATATTGAACTATCGCCATAAGAGTATTAGCATGTTATGTTTCTGTATGATAAAGCTTTGGTACGATCAGGTACAGGTGTCTTTGTGTTCCATCAGAGAGGATAACATGTCATCAGCGATATAATACGATTACAGTACGAATCAGTTCGTCAAAGCTTCGACAGCTTGCCAAGACATTTATTTACTCTTTGTAAAGAAATATTATGATAATCATTCCGCATTGTCTTAAAGTGTGTATATTTATGTTTTTGACGTTTTGATGGCCAGATTGTGTCTCTGATTTTCAATGTTCTATTTAATTACTTGAATTTTAAAAAAAAAATCAACAAAAACGCTTAAACGTCTATTTGTCGTCAATGTAAAAAGGGTTTAGAGCACCTTTCTTTTAGTACTTTGATCTCACAGAGTGATGTTTATCATTACAAAACATATCATCTTGACACACTTTATAGATGCTGTTAAAACTACATCCAGATTTGTGTATGGTTATGTCCAATTCGTATAACAGTTCATTTGATTAAACTAGAACAGTATACCAAAGGCTAACCAATACGTCCCCGCTGCAATATAAACCAGAAGTGTAAGCTAAAGGCTTACTAAGGCAAAGCATTGCAAAGCAATCCATTGTCTCCCACCAGTAATGAGTTCTTTATTGACTGAGCTGTACACTTATTTAAATATACTGGTCACTGACATACTTCCTGTACCAAAACATACTTACATACCAAATCTTGTTAGCCCAGATGAACCAGTTTTACTAAAATTGTAATATTAGTTAAGGAAAAGTTGTCAGGACAAAGATTTTTAACAAAGGGCCATTACTTCTTAGAAAATGAAAAAAAATACTAGCCTGATGCACGACATCAGGGGGTAATTGCAATATCTGTAAACATTCATTTAAATCGGTTAGTAGTTTATGAGGCAGATAAAGGTTTATTCAACAGGAAAGGTTGTCAGGACAAGAATTTTTTCAGCAAAGTGCCATAACTCCATAAAAAAAGGGTTTTGGAAAAAAATACCTGGATGCACAACATCAGGTGGTAGTTATCATATGTGAAAAATTTCATTGAAATTGGCCCAGAAGTTTTGGAGAAGTTGTGCGGGAAAGCATTTTTCAACAAAGGGCAATCACTCCGTAAAAAAGGGTCAGAATGAAACAATGATACCTGGATGCACAACTTCAGGTGGTAGTTATCATATCTGGAAAGTTTCGTTGAAATCGATCCATAACTTTAGAAGGGGTTGTCCGGACAAAAAGTTTCAGG
Organism: Chlamys rubida; assembly: GCA_032359455.1. Lineage (NCBI taxonomy): Eukaryota > Metazoa > Mollusca > Bivalvia > Pectinida > Pectinidae > Chlamys > Chlamys rubida. Next base: position 16,823 of record JAUMHH010168451.1, on the reverse strand, counting down.
ATTTGTTCATTAAAGAGCCATAGCTTCGTCAAAAAAATGTCAGAATAAAATAAATGGTACCTGAATGCACAACTCCAGGTGGTAGTTATCATATCTGGAAACTTTCGTTGAAATTGGTCCCTTACTTTAAAAGGAGTTGTCTGGACAAACGTTTTCTAGGGACAGACAGACAGGCGGACGGACAGCCATGCTGATTCCAGTTAACCCCCCTAACTTCGTTGCGGGGGTATAATAACATGTCTAACTTGCTTACTCAAGTGATATAACAATCACATGACTGACATGTTAAGGGTATGTAAAAGAGAAACATAAATTAATTTTCAAAGTTATTTTGTCTCTCAGAGCTATTAATTTCTTAACATTGGCATGGCTTTTCCAAATAAGGGGAGGGGACCAGTGATTGTTATGGCTCAACATTATCCAAACTATAAGTGTGCTGGTCAACATGTAACACCACCACAACTATTGTGCCAGTATTTTACATAATGACAAGATACATAATTCACCTGAAGAGACGGAGATATAAAATAGTGATAAAAAACTCTCGCTTGATAATCGATTTAATACAACGTAATCCGTATCAAATTAGAACGTAATCCGTATCAACTGAAATTGAGCATGTTAGTAATCCGTATCACCAGTATTAAATAGCAGTTTATACACAAATGTAATATCCATCCTCTTCATAGCAAACACACGTAGATTTGTGTATTACGTCAGAATATTCATAATCAAAGTATTAAATCTACTATAACACGTGTATGTGATAGTATCTATACCTTCAACAGACTTTTGTGTTATCATTGTTGCAACTTTGTTGCTTATATCACATCATTATACTTACGTAATCTTGTATTTAGCCGCAACACTCTTCCAATCGTGGGAGATTTTTTCTCTGCCGTAAGCCGTTTTTGGCGCAAAACTATTTTTTGCACCGACGTAATCCAAACAGCGAGTATTACTCCGACCTAAGCGAAATAGCAGCGAGTATCGGGATAACCCCCGTGTTCCAGCGTGTTTTATTGTCACGCTTTTTATAAACAAAAAGTACATTTTATTTTAATTAGACATAAAGAATCAAATAAAAAATAAAAAATACCCTCTAACAATTTCAGCATATCTTTAGATACACTACACATTGAGACTGGCAATTTTGAATTTTCACTGAATGTCCCCACCATTGAAACACCATGACTCTTAGCAAACGTATGTCAGACGAACAACTGAAGACAAACAAGAAACAGAACGTTCAACGAAATCGATTGGTCCGACCGGTTTAATCGTAACAATCGCATAAACAATATGACTTTGAGCATCAAATTTCTTCCAATTTTACAGGTGCCAAAGGGGCTATAAATTACTTTATGTTGCACATAAATACAATTATATCATCATGTTTAGAATGTCAGGAAAAGAACTGATTATATCAACAGCTCAGCTTTCACCATCGTGGTTCAGCTGGAGTTTATGATGCTGTCATTTCCTTCTTTAATGATGTCTTGTTGGACAGAAAGCGATCTCAGATTTCCTCTTTTGTGTTTACGATCTAACGTCAATTGAGAGCTTATAATTTCTCCAGTGGGATGATGCTGTACGTGGTTGACGGTTTTGTATTGAATTTTAAGGTGAAAGCAAATATGTTTTGTGTGCTGAGGCTTCGTATTGATAATGAGTACAGAATTTCCCTGTATGCATCCTAAAGAAAATAAAACACACAAACATTTTGTACATAACACAAAAAAGTTATGAACATACTTCGAGAAATTATTGTTGCATTTTCCCGCCACCGGCTCATTAATGTCCATGCAATAATGTCGCAAATATCTTCAATAAGATTGAGCAGTTTGGAAATATTTAATAGGATTCTACATGAAATGCTTCAAGAAAATAAGATACACAAGATATATGCCTGACTGTAAACCCATCGCAGAAATAAAATGGGAAGATTACTATCAAAGTAGAAATATTGAGATAAAAAACTGGGGAACTATTTGGTCCAAAAATAAGCACACTGATTACCTCAAAAAAAGCATTTAGAATAGAATTATATTCACAGGACAGTTAGAACTGAAGCAAAATTAGAACTAATAAATAGATCTGATGGAAAATGACATTTTTGTGAAAATGTGAAATCACTCTGACATCAATGTTTTACAATGATCATCAAATGTAAATTACTTGACATCATTAAGAATGAAGAACAATATGTACTTTCTGATAATGAAGATAACCAAAACATTTTATTTTATACATTTACAATAACTATGAAATATACAATTTGGAAGTTTCAAAACATAGTGAAATACCAAAAAAAGAACATCACCGTCCCTTTTGCCTTTGCAATATTTAAAGAAATGTAATTATATAATATCGGAACTTATTTTAGAAATAAGAAACCAGTAAATGAAGAATGATATGATGCCATCAAAGGATCACTAATATCAGGTAGTACTATATTTAAATGTATGTGAGCGTATATTATATATTCCAAAACATATATGTTTAAGGAGATTTTGTCTACATAATAGAGTAACATAAGTATTGTAATTGACATTGTAAAATGTACATATAGATATCAGAAATTCAAAAGGAGGTCAATTTTTGTTTTATCTTTTAACCCACATCCATATTACATATTTATAATATGCATGTGTTGTAATGATAATATAAAATTAAGCTACTTTTAATACCTGATTATTCATACAGAAGGTGTAACTGGTGTGATAAAGTTTTTACTTGATGATTAAGGGAGACATAATGTACTGTAACTGTGATGAATAACGTAACTAAGGTAATAAAATGTAATTATGATGAACAACTGTAATTATGGTGATAATTATGTATTGTCACATGTAACTATTGTTATTTCGTGTGACTAAGTGTCAAATTATAACTTTGTTGATAAAATGTAAATATGGTGATAAAGCGTAACTATTATGATAACGTGTAAATGTGCTGAATTGAGCGTATCTATGAGTATAACATTAAACTGTGTTGTTATTTTGTAATTGTAGTGATATAGTGATGTTGTAGTAATATAATGTAAATATTGTAATATATTGTAACCATGGCGACAGAACTGTTGTGGTATATCTTAATTATAGTAATATAGTGTAACTATGGTGGTATCGTGTATCTGTGTTGATAGAGTGTAACTGTGATGATAAAGTGTTACTGTGATGCTATTTTGTAACTGTGCTGATAAAGTATAATTGTGATGATAAGGTGTCACAATGGTTTAATTATGTCAATAATGATGATGATATTGTAACTGTGATAGATGAGAGTAATATTGTGTAGCTATAGTCATAACGTGTAACCATGGTGATATAGTGTACCTATGGTAACAAGATGAAGCTGTGCTGGTCAAAATCTAAACAAAATTATGACATTATTATAAAAAAGCGTTTTACATTATTTTATTTATACATGAACCGTGTGAACAACACCACTCCCAACACGTTTACACGCAAGGAGGAAAGGAAGGATGCATACCAATCGCGGACACGGTCATCGTCCGAAAATTGAACGGCACCATCAAACTATTAGTGTACCGCAAATCGACACACACTGATCAGCTTGTTGCTTTCAATTCGCACCTTGAAAAAGAGATGTTTTTGATATTTTATCTGATATAAGCAATAACGTTTTGTCAAAAATCAAAGAACGAGAATAATAAGGATTCATATATAAGTTCTTTATAAAACAAAATGAGTAAAATATAAGTAAAGGCACAGGAAAAGTGGATAAATAGTAATGGGAATGATATAGAATTGGAAGAAATATATTTAATACCATTTAGTAGTACCATTGCAACTAAACTGCAAAGTTTTCAGTACAAATTCTGTATTATTTTGTTGAAAATGTGATAAAGTAAACAATGGGATATATACATTCTGTGAACGAGAGCCAGAAACATTAGAACATTTATTTTTCAACTGTTACCATACCTCCAAGTTATTAGAAGATTTCTTCATTTGGTATACTTCTCTGGATCGAAATACTGATATGTGCCAAATCTTACAAACTCAGTTATTTGGGAAACCCTTGTTTAGGTCCTTTATTAAACCACCTGGTAATGCTGATAAGGTATCATATTTATTTATACAGAATGGCAGGAAGCATTCTTTCCTTTAACATGTGTAAACAGTTGTTTGAATCTGTGGAAAAAAACTGAAACATGAATTGCGAATAAAAATAAAACAATGAATACGCTTTGGGTGTGTAGATATGTCTGTAACTAAGATCGTGTCCCTGACGTGTTCTGGTGTCTGCGGGGATGATATTGTTAGTGATATAAATAGCGCCTGTATCACGTGCCTAACGGTTCAATAGCCAGTATATTTAGCCACGCAAGTACACACATACAAGTCAGTTGTATTACCACTGCCTCAGCATCATCGCATTCCTATAATGGACAATGGCACAGAGTCTGGGGTAAGTTAAATTTTTTATATGAATATGCACAAATAATACAACTAAGAAAATGTATAGGTGTAGTGTAATGTATTGTTAATTAGCTACTGGAATAAGGATAAAACACATACTAAAAAGTAGGACAGTCAGAATGTATAAGACTGCAATATACATGTACTGTACACCATTGAAACATTTATTTTCACATGTTCATGATGCGAAACGATTCAGGGTTGTCGTCTTGACTGTAATAGAAAAAAACATACCGAAAGTAAAAGGTTTGTTTTCCAAAACGTTCTCTAAATTTCTATAATCCTAGTATGGATTCCAAAACAAATAAGTCATCCGTCTATATCCGTCGTCCACCATGTGCCTTCCGTCGTCAATCTGTAAATAATGAACATTTTGACCTTTCCTTCAAGTCTTTAGAACTGATTTCGACATATAGGAAACTACCATGGTCAAGGACTCAGGAAAGTTGTGAATTAAATGGTTTTCTCCGATGGTCCCGAGGAGCGGAACTCAAATCGATCATACTTGTTTAAAATTCAACAATCTTCTTTTTACATGTATCAAGGTTTCCTGTGATAAAAAAATCATAATAGATGCATAGTAACAATTGATATGTCCAGTCACCCATCCCCTTTGATAAGGCGTTAATTCTTACTCGTGGGTACATAGGTAAGTAATACCTTTTGGCACATTTTGTTTATGGTCAGTTTGCAATGATCAAAAATGACTTAATTGTTTTATGATATGAAAATTAAGACCCTGACAAAATCCTAGGGTCTGAGAGATTTTCAAAAGCTATATAAAGGGCTAAGTTAAAAAACGATATTCATAATGCCCGGAATCTTGTAATAATTTGTAAGCTATTGGAAAAGATTTCATTTCAATACCTATACAACTATTTTATATCTAATAACATTTTATCGAAGACTCCACTGTAAACCAACTATTATCTAGTTACAGTATCATGAAATATCAAAATATTTAGACACAGGTAAAGAAGTTCGGTTTGTATTTTGTGATATAAGCAAGGCCTTTCGTAGGGTTTGGCATACAGGTCTTGTTCTTAAATTATTATCTTGGATCCATAATTACCTTTTTGATAGGAATTAACGAGCAAGTAATGAAGGTTTCTATTCCCCATACTAAACTGTTAATACAGGAGTCCCCCAGGGATCCGTTCTGGGTCCATTATTGTTTTTATTATAAATAAATGACATTACTGATCTTGTTTCAAATAAAGTAAAACTTTTTGCTGATGACACCTCCCTATATGTCATTGTTGATAACAATCCTGATCAGTCTGCACAACTTCTTAAAGATGATTTTAAACATATTAGTGAGTGGGCTAAACTATGAGATATAAATTTCAATCCAACAAAAACAAAATCTGTATTGTTCTCCAGGAAAAAAGAAATTGCTATACCACCAATCTTCTTTCAAATTAATGTTATTTCTAATGAATCCACTCATAAAACACTTAGGTGTTACTCTAAATGAAAATGGTACCTTGGAATCCCATAAACAAATTATTTATGAAAAAGCATATGCTAGAATAAATATACTACGCTGTTTGAAATATAAACTTAGCAGAGAAACTCTTAACAAAATATATTTTGCATTCATAAGACCTTTACTTGAATATGTTGATGTAATTTGGAATAATTGTACAACCCAACGATAAAATTTACAAGAATCTAGCAGCAAGAATTATAACGGGGCTGAGAAGAGGAACATCACATCATTTACTTTATAGGGAATTAGGGTGGGAACCATTAGAAATTCGTCGGAAAAATCATCAATTGATGTTAATGTACAAAATACAACATGGCCATGCACCTTTATACTTGCAAGAAACAATTCACCCTTTTATTAACAACAATGAAGCAAATATATATTCATTGCGTAGAAATAGAATATTTAACCCTCCACTCTGTAGATCAAATAACTACTTTCATAGTTGTTTTTCCTTCAATGCTCCGAGCGTTTAATAAACTCTCACTTACTACAGTACAAGCAACCCCCTTTAACAATTTTAAGAAACTTATAAACATGTCAAATGTCAGTGAAGAGGAAGATGTGAGTGTTTCAAATGTATTCAAAAATAAAGGATCAAGGAAGGGTAATATCATACTTTGTTAGCTTAGAAATGGATGTAGCAACTTAAATTTTGACCTAACTATTGATGATTTAAAAGATAATCCTATGTGTGCTTGTGATTTAAACCATCAAACTGTCTTTAATTTTTTCCTTCACTGTCTCCTGTTTTCAGTCCAAAGAGCATTACTAAAAAATGAACTTGAACTTATTGGAAACCATAACCATTTCCATTTGATCAACTTACAATATGGCTGTCAAATATGTAACGAAGGTGTAAATATGAAAATTCTTAACTAAAATATATAGTTAAAACTAAACGATTTGTTGAATATCGAGTATAATACCAGGCAATTTCATACATGCTGAGTTAATATATATACATACATGCATATATATTTGTAGATAATAACACTTATTTATAAAAACAACATACATTCGTACAAGAGTGCATCTCTGGCTGGCTATCATGATATCGTTATGCTTTCCTCTGATATTCTCTCATACTGCTTATATCCTTAATTTCTAGCGTACGTACTTAAGATCTGCAATTTTACCATATATATACTCAAGTGCATTACTTTGAATTTATACCGCAATAACATTTACTCTGGACCTGTACAGTGTTCAGTTGAAGACCTAAACGTAACACAAGGACTCTGCGGTCTTTAATAAGATAGTATAACTTGTATACTATATGCGGTCTATAACCAATATATATATATATATATATATCTTACCTACATTGATATTGCAGACTGAATCTAATTAATACACAATGTTATGAGAGTTATCCACTTTCTCCACCCATTCCATACTTTGTATAATAACCTGTTAATTATTTAAAAATCTAATTATATTTAAGTACAAAATTGGCAGAAATATAATCGAAATTTTAAGCAATATATTTTGCGATCCTATCATTATATATAACTATCTATGGACTTTATATACCTGCAACTTTTCTCTATACCAAAATGTGCAGACCCTAATTACCAATTATAATGGATGCACAAATATATTACTACAAAATAAAATGTATGTTGATTAAATTTTATATGAACGAGAAATTAAATCATCGGTCCAATTCGTACATATTCATATTGTATACGTTACTAAATAGTTATGTATATAACATATTATTTTACATCAGCTGCATGAGGTCTAGCAATGAAGAGTACTGTACATTTATTTTTTATGGTCACATATTGCCTAAAATAAGGTTCTAACGCCAAATATGTTACCCGTTTCCAATGATTAATTAATGACAGTAAGCAAAATCTTTATAATTGTTATATCAATCCATTATGTCCATATATCAACCACCAATGGAGAGGACTTATATAGGATGTAAGCCTATTATCCAATAGTAAATAATTCAAAATTGGTTGAAATTGTTTTCTATTTTTGAGGCAACTTGATAGTGAAGAAGATAAGATCATTAAGAAAAAGATGAAATAAATATAAAGACATCAATAAAACAGATTTTTTAAAAACTTTTTCTAAAGGATCATTACGATATTACAAATTGAACCAGCATTAAGGTTATTTCTATGTCAATAGTGACAATAAGACATGCACTTGTACATTCCTACCCAGCTTACGTTAACCATAGGCCTGTTGTTTATGTGAGCAGTTAAACTATCCGTGATAACTAGAAAGGATTCAAAATAACATGAGTTTATTTTCATATTTTCGTTTATGAATATATAATGTATTTAACATTTTTCTGGATTTAACAGTCAATTTCAGAAAGGCGATAACCTCTCTTTAAATCTAACATGTTCAACCTGTTATTATTCAGGTGCATAAGGATTTCTTGAATATGTCGTAATGTCTGTTAACACCGCATGGTTTTAACACAATTGGACAATTAACAATGTTTAGACAAGGTTTGTGACAAACAAGCAGCACGTAAAATATAATATATGACATTTATGGTACCTGAATGACGTCAGAATTGATCCCTCCAAGTGCGTATGATGTGCTACTCCTTCCAACCTAATATCCATCATTAACTGTAGATAAATATGTAATTACCAATGTCCATTACCTATAACCATAACGTGTTATTTCCAGCTTGTCATTGTCATTAAGCGTTTGTGTCTTTGAGATTCGGTTTTGGCGTCCGCATACAATTTTCATTTTCTATATCAAAGCACTACACTTACTCTGCTTTTTGAACACTCAAGCGAAATATCAGATCCTACAATGTAAAAATGCATTTATTAGAATTTTGATATACAATGTCTTTAGAATTATAATTTTTTTTTATTTATTTTGGGTACTTTTATTCATATAACTGAGTTCACTATTGTGTTCATAACCCTCGTGTAATAATCAGCGAAATACATAATCTGCTAATTGTCTTTGAATTGCGTCGCAGTGCTTTGCTTGTTTGTGAATTCTCGTCTGTGCGAGTATATTGGCTTAGTTCATCAAGGGACAAGATGACATATATTTTCACATCGTTGTTATAGGTTATGCAATCAAAACGTTTTATTGGAGGTTAACAAATCAACATGCATAAGGATGTAAATTTTCCAACGTTCTATTTTCCTTTTGTTAATGACATTATTTGTTATAGCTAGCAATGCATTGAACCTAAAGATACCCAAGTAAGGTACATGTACAATCAACTGATTACTAATAACAGTTAAGTGCCTTCTGTAAAAACGACTATCTGGCTATGGCGAAAAATAACTCTTAATGATTAATCTATTAAATAAAAAGCTTAGATTTGTTATTGAATTGCTACCAGGAAGGTCGGTTAAAGAACACGCAATTTACATTATAATCAACTCGCACGCAAGCAAATAATCTTTGAAGTGGGATTGGTGTTTACTTCATGCAGTCTATATATTTTATGATTCCATCATCAGTTTGATGTCATCCGCACCAGGATGTAGATGTTTGTATACACACTTGCTTATCGTTATAGATCATTTACAGTACATTCGTAGTTCCTTGTTATGTAGGGTCAACTTCAATTGATTCTTCGTGAAATAATTTTTGTTTCAAATGACATTTGTTACTTGCAATGTATCCTAAAAGATATATTTTCAATTAATTTTCATCATTTATTTCTTGTCCTTAATATAGCAAAACTGCCCATTCTGTAGTTTTCAATGAGTTTTCCTATTTTTCCCTATATCATCGGCATGTTGCTGCATCGAGTGTATTTGTTCTTCAGTTACAGTAATAGTTATGTACTTTCATCAAGTGACGTCATGGACAACATTTAAAATAGAAACATATGGATTACAGATGTATAAGGGCAGTGTCATAATGTACGTGATATGTTTCCATTTGACTTTGTTTTCCACTGACATACGACACTTATAATAAGCAATACCATTAATACAAAAACTAATCGTAATGTTTACAATAATTCCCAAAACATTGTTCATGTTTTGCCATTTTTGCAGACAAATATACTTTTATGGCATATTCTGGTACGTTTTTATTGCCATCATATATATATCAACATTGTATATACGACTGTTTTCTACGTAAACAAGCGCAAACAATCGTTCATTGGTAATAAAGACTGCATTATTAGTATGAAGCGTTCGGTTTTATTGTCAGTATTAAAACGGGCATACTCCTCAAGCAACTATCATCTAAAAGATATAAACTGCATATATGTGCTTCAGAAAATACATGTTTGAAATAGTTGAGAAAGGCATTCTCGAAATTCAAAAATTAATTAATTCGTACCATTTTAACACACACAGATATTCAGAGAAAAACAAGCATAACATTAACATTAAATATCATAAGAATATGCAACTGTTTTTGTTGTTTTAGTATTTTTTAAACTTTTCATTTTAGTGCAATATTTCTGCCAAAGACATTAAAGTATTAAAGTCCACCACTACAGACATCTATTATAATTTTACTGCATCATAAGCATGTCGTGTTTCCTAGGTCACACGATTGTTCGGTATTGGTGTTACGTTTTTATCAATATGTTACTGCCTGCAACGCTTTTAAAAGTAATTTGTTTGGTACATCAATAGAAGACAGTTTAGGGAGGGGCAGTAAACTGAGTATATTTGATTAAGTTTTACTCATCCAATACATTTACGTTTCTACTTGACCGTAAATGACAAAGTAACAAAATATTACATTCTATAGAAATGATGTAGTGATAAATTATTTAACAACATTTAATGTTCCTTTAAATACAACCTATAGATATTTTAAGAACAGATAACAGTAGCCTATAAAACTATTGTTGTCTACTAACATACAAGATGATTATCTTAAATATATTGATATTAGTATATTTAATGATGTAAAACCCTTGAGTTACGTCAGAGTTTTCTTTCTCTTGAACTGAAGATTTACAGATACGATACCGACTGCCTTTTGTGCATCATTTATTCTCTCGTCCTTATAATAACTTTGGTGCACTTCTTGTAGGTTTTCATTCTGCGAAATATCAATGATAAACATAATGATCCATTTTAGTTTTAGTAAAAATGCATGTGTATGTCTGTTGTAACCGACTGGTTTGTTTCACACAATTGTCTATAATAACTGAAGCGATTGCAGCTAAATTTCTCGGCTTATAAAAATACACTTGCAACCAACTGAATACTTTCTCATATATTAATACCTCGCATTGTACTCCAGCTATTGTTTTAAATGTATTGATACACTTTCTCTTCTGAGAGTCCATGGTATGATCCATCATGCTATGATATCAGGAATCCAGTGTGTACATGGTTGATAATTTCTTCTACACGTATGTTTCCCCCCTAATTCCCTACTTGCGACATGAACCTATCAGTATTAGGTTACCCACGTTTATTCATCGTGCATGGCGGGTGCATCAGCCCTACTCCCGTTACAATGCTACAAGGTACATTGTTTTAAAAATGTGCACAATCTGGGTTGGCGTTATTTATGAAAGCTTATGAGTTCAATTTTAACCATGATACTTATTCTTACAAGTTGTGGCATGGTAACTTATGGTAACACAGGTTCGGGTATTTATATGTTCGACGTCCAACATGTATTCATAAAGATATAACAAAAATATTGCAAAGTTCACAGGTCAATATCTTCAACACGCACAGTACAAATGAAGCCTTATATGCATTAAATATTTGTTTGTATAACATTTACTTCCTTTTACATTGGTGCAGATGCGTCTCAAATGATATTCCTGATTTAAGATATTTATGCATATTCATTTGTCTCTTTCAGAATATGACGTCAAGAACGGGCGCTGCTACTAGTATTGGAACATATGTTGTATTGACACTGTCAGTGATAGGTTTAATTGAGAATGGCGTGATCGTCGTCCTCCTTTTCACCCGACCTCTCCTACGGCAAAGACCGCATGTCATCCTAACACTGAGCCTCAGTTGCAGTGACTTTCTTTCCTCCTTCATCATTACCCTAATCTGCAGCGCAAGATTTAATCTTGCAGTTTATACCAAAGAATTCTGTTTATTCACGTACATTGCGAGTGTGATTTGCTTCGGGACGTCTTTGCTTCAAGCATTAACTATCTCCCTTGAGCGAGTTCTTGCAATCAGCGCGTCATCCACGTATATCCGAGCATTCCAGGGAAATAAGAAGTATGTAAGTTTATTGACTGCGTGGCTGATCCTTTCAATATACTCGATAGCTCTTGTCATGTCCTTTCCTGTTACGGGCTCACATATTGGGTGCGTTGTCCCCTTCATGTATGACAAACAGAGCTATTTTGGAATAAGTCTAGGTACCCAAGTACTGTTTATCCCTCTAGTGTTTGCCACGCTCGTGTTATACGCTGTCGCCGCATTCCGGATTAATAAAAGAATGAAGCAAGTAACTTTTTCGAACTATGAAACCGAGCCTCCAGGGCCTAAACCAAATATAGGAGTCAGGGGGGAAGGTGCATCAGCTACCACAGCCCAGACAACATCTGATACATATTTGTGTTCTAATACGAACACATCCATCAGTCTGAATGATAGTGACCGCTCCAACGCACAACAAATCGTCCCGAAAGAACCAATTGTCCCAGGAAGTGTCGCTGCACCCAGCACAGTGCCCACCGATGGAAGATGTTTAAGTAGGGAAACGAAAATTCTCAAAAAGGAGACATGTAACATTCGCAAACTGACTGGCGCTCTTAAAACAGTGACTTTGGTCCAATTATGCCTGTTTGTTTCCTTTGTGCCTCTTTCGTTTGTTCGAATATTGATCCTCATCAACGTTAATGAGGCTCGGGCTGCAGAAGGCATAATATCAATATTGCCGGTACTTCACCCAGTCATTAACCCTATACTGTACGTGTGGCTAATTAAGGAATTTCGCATGGTACTGCTTTGCAGAAAGTAGAAAATCACTCTATTATTGCAACGATATGAGATTTAAATTGAAATTTCAGTCTACTTCATGTATATAAAACTGTCTTAATATGCAAGTCATTTAAACTTTTGCAAGCTAACGTGATGGTATTCAAAATGAAACAGCACCCAAAACTGAACACTTATTTTATTTGACGGATGCAGTATTTTCGTTTTATATTACAAGAGAATGGTATCTGTTCTTAATTAAACTGATATAGGTTTAAGCAGTTGGAACAATTTATATTTCCTTATTGATATGCGTTGCTTATAAATGCAATTTAAATAGAAATGAAATAAATTACCGGGAAATGGGACGGTGCGACAATAGGTACATCTCGTCATATATTTTACATGTACTAAAATAATATTTCAAAAATAAATAAATGATTAAAATTATCAATTCCTCTTGAAAAAAAGAAACTATTTTAAAAGCTTTCAGGTATTCTCATAAACTGACTGATGTGGTAAGGTGTTCCGTTTTTGGTACCCAGCAATCTATGTATATAAACCTGATATTACTAAATGAGTTTTTTCAAGAGACGCACGGTGCCAATATTATTATCTAAGCAATACACAACAAAATGCTGAAAGGATCTCTTGTTTTAGTTTACTAACATAAAATACTGTTCCAATACCTAAATAAGAAATATTAATATATCTTATATATCAGTTTTCGTTTTGGGTACTCTCATGTTAGTCCGTAGATACTGGTATTCCAAAAACAACTCACGTCGATATGTTGTAGATAGATGCAGAGGGGAAATATGTATACCAGCGTTTGACTTAGGACTTCGTATGATGAGAATCAATAATCTGTCGTGGATAGTTTGCCATGTAACACTCAGGAAATCTCGTGTCTCAATGAATGAGTTTTATTCTTAGCTAAATCATCTTTGGGAGCTACTAAGCTTGCATCACTATTTCTGTAACTTATATTATGTAGCAGTGCTATGTAAGTAAATAAAGTGCATGTGACGTGCGTAAGTGAAGAAAAAAGGCGGCCGACCTCAACACTGACAACTGTATCCCTCCACATGGCTCTTCATGTTTATTTCAAAAGGACAACGCCATGACGTAAAATTTACATGTCATAACACCACAATAAAACCTGACATTATAATGTACTTCAGATTAGTGGACAAACCAGCGCAACATTTTACTTAGAGATATGAAAACTAGGTTTTAACATTTTAATGAAATAACTTTGGTTTGCTTTCTCTTAGAATAGTGTCGGATGACTGTACTGGATAAAACACAACACATTAAATTATTCACCGGCACCCTCCAGAGCTTGAAATCAAGGACACCACAGATTCATCCACTTCAGCTGCAATTGTCGATTTTTCCTTGCAACATGACCAACAGGGAAGGCTAGCAACTATTTACTATAAGCTATTTTGATTTCGAATTCCAGTCGTTATCATTTCCTTTCTTGGAAGCGACATCATGCTTCCCTACCTATGGTGTTTTCATGTCGCAGTTAATTCGGTACTCTAAAGCTTAATTCGAATATCACGGCTTCCGTTAAAGCTGTCGACTGCTGACGGAAAAACTTATAACAACGGGTTTCCAAAGTAGCAGGTTTTTGAAGACTATGTACGAGTTGTATGGTCGCTATCAGGATCTCGCAAAAATATGCTTTGTCTGTGTAACATGAAGGTAATATTTTTAGTTGCTCACCAGAGTTCCTTATGGTTTTGTTTTCACTACCCGTGTTCTCGATATGAGGACGTGATATTACTTAGATTGGACTTATTTACATGACAGGTGTCATTGATAAAGCACAATACGCTTATCCTTGCGGAACATGTGGTAGTATTCTTCTTTTACTTCTTCAAGGGCCTTCATGTAAATCTTTACTTTGTTCATAATTTACCCTATTTTGTTATCCATATTACTGCATAGTACTGTAATCCTACGTGTTAAGTAGGAAATGAGTAATCTCTGAAAATCTCCACAGGATTTTTTGCGTAAGTGTGAATTGTATTTCTATATAGACCTATATGTACATATATTTGTAACATACCTGTACTTCCATGTCGAATATAAATCGATATGTAGGATTGGAAGTATTCCTATGCGTGTTGCGAATATACTGTAAATTGTATAAAATAACAAATGTCTTTGGTTTGGTATGGTTTAATTTTGTTTAACGTCCTATTAACAGCTAAGGTCAAATCAAATGTCAAATTTTATATTGTATTATATTGTTCTATTTAGCATTGGTACAGTTTGTTTGTTAGCCTTTAGTGAGAGGCTTGAGAGAGTGTGTAATGTGTTGTATTTTGTTATGTAAGGTTTAGCATCAGAATAAAAAGATGTAAGACGCGCCCACGGTGTTGTTGAATTTCAATGCTCATTACAAGACAACACTGTAACATATACTTCAGTGTTTATTTCATGAAAACCCTGCCAGAATGAATTCCAGATTCTACTTATTACATACGTATTATGTGAAGTGTCCATATAAACTGTTATTTCTTGTATAAAGATGCCATTTTGTAATCTATTACACAAAGAGTATATAGGAGTATATCACTTACTTACGAAAACAAATATAGTTTTTATATTATTTTAATGTTTCATGAGCCATTATGGACCCGGGTTGAATAAGTGTGGGGGTATTTGCTTTACTTCCTAAAGAGGGATTTCATGACAAGTAATTAAACAATATCAGAACTGAAGTCTGAATTTCGTAAATGTTGAAAATAAACAAGCAAAAATTATACATTTTAATTATGGAAACCGTCATGTAAGACATGT
The DNA here is from genome assembly GCA_032359455.1 of Chlamys rubida. Classification (NCBI taxonomy): domain Eukaryota; kingdom Metazoa; phylum Mollusca; class Bivalvia; order Pectinida; family Pectinidae; genus Chlamys; species Chlamys rubida. The sequence goes on along the minus strand of JAUMHH010168451.1, from coordinate 1,185 downwards.
ATATGCTATATCTAGGTAAATTAAGATTTTGCCCATTTAAGAAAAATATCACTTTAAAAACCAACGATTAACTTAGGTACATTTCTGTAGTTTTGAAACTATAATACATTTAATATAAAACAACCACAAATCGTATTTCAAAATATCAGTCACAGCAGTGCAAAGAAGTTTACGGCAGAAAAACATGTGTTTACCTTTCCTGAACACTTCCTGAAAATAGATCGTAGACAAAAGGACTTTCACTAATACTCATTTCTTAATTGATTCCGTCTCATCTTTTTTTCATATTGAAATATGCAAAATAATAACTGAATTATCTTCTTTCCTTTCAAAAATGATTTCAAATTTACTGTACGTGAAATTATGAACTATCTTAATAGGTCATTTAATTCTGCTATTGTTTGTGATAAATGTTCTTGTTTCAATAATGATAAAACAGGATAGGAACTATACCAAAACATGACATTTTACAGACAACAATCATTCGACATATTGAACAAGTGAACACACATTTTCGTATCTCTGCTAGCAACATACTGTCAAGGCTATCGAATCTATCAGGCCAATCGTTCAAAAAAGAATTAGCCGCTTGAAACCCTAAATAAAAGAAAATCATCAATCTGTAACCCTTTACCCCGAAAACCACACTCGACGATCTGCATGATAAGTATACAGTTACGTCTACAGACACAGCATCTAATAATGTTATCTTTGTCTGCAAACACTATCATATTGTCTAACCAAGGACATCCTACCTAGACATTGTCCTTTTTTATGATGACGAAAAACTACATAGTCACAATATTTACAAATGCCCTTTGCTGTCACACAGCTCTAAAGCTGTGTAACAGTAAAATGCTTGGAGAATCAGTGTTCTGGTCTAAAGCTGTGTAACAGTTAAAGGCTTTGAGAATCAGTGTTCTGGTCTAAAGCTGTGTAACAGTAAAAGGCCTTGAGAATCAGTGTTCTGCTCTAAAGCTTTGTAACAGTAATAGGCTTTGATAATCAGTGTTCTGGTCTAAAGCTGTGTAACAGTAAAAGGCCTTGAGAATCAGTGTTCGGGTCTAAAGCTGTGTAACAGTAAAAGGCCTTGAGAATCAGTGTTCTGGTATAAAGCTGTGTAACAGTAAAAGGCCTTGAGAATCAGTGTTCTGGTCTAAAGCTGTGTAACAGTAAAAGGCTTTG
>JAUMHH010168440.1:0-16558 GCA_032359455.1 Chlamys rubida | reverse complement strand
GCCAGGATTTATACCCGAAATTGTTACATTTATAAACGGTCAAACCGGTTGTTCCGCATAAACGAACAGGCCCCAGCCTTTCTTTTGTAGGAGACATTAAAAGAAATAAACAAGAGGCAATACAATTTTAAAAAGCTAGACTTATCTACAAAGACTGTTTACACTTAGTGGTGTCTGCATTATTAACTTATGAAGACAACAATACGGATTTACATAAAAAATATTCCGTCAAGCGAATTTTTCGGTGGCTCTAGATAAACTTGTGACTTAGGTTATTGAAGTTCAATTAATCCATTTTCTTTATGGACTATGTCATCTGCTTCTTAATACAGAACTATATCTCTGATGCTAACACATTTAGCTGTCAATGCATATGAAAACGTATCAAGGTTTCCAGAAGAAACATATTCGATACCAAGACATCCCTTACCAAACAAAAAGGACATCATCATCAAATTTTGCCGTTTATTACCGATGAGTCGGTCGTTTGCCTAGGATATGTCAGACATGCTCATCCATGGATACGGTAAGCCAACACTATTGGGTCGACAGGTGCTGACATGAATACTTATAATACACCGACTAACTAAAGTAACTATCTCCTGAAACACGCCGTTTTTGTACTCTCTGTAATGTATTTACAAAGTAATTGACGGCGTCTATCTATGAAATAGGGTGATTGGATGTGACGTTATAGCTCTCGAGACCTATATTATGTTCTCAAAATTAGTAGGTATTGACAGTTTCATTTGTTTTGTTTTATAGTCCTACTCTAGATTAGTAACATAAACTTTACAAATACGCCATATATACTACCTCTTTAAGTTACGTCCTTTATCTGTCTAGACCAAACGTTCACGAGACTTATAAATTATAAAGCGTAGCTCAATTATTCAGTGTAAATGACACTTTTCAGTGTCCAGTCTGTAACGCAACCGGTAATAAGAAAAACCACTCCGGGTCCTACAGGCGCCTACTTTTCTGTTGTTGCCGGTATTTTATGAAGCATACGCGTGAAATGCACTTTCATATCCTTTAACAATACACAATGTTTGTTTACAAAAAGAAACGTCTGCATTTCCAATTCAAGAAAAAGTGAACAACAGGGAAAAAAGAGACGTTGCCTTACATAAATTAAGATTTGTCCTCCAAGGGAAATAGTATTTGGCATGATAAATATTTCTGTACTATCTGAGTAATTGTAACTTATAAATGAACCTCAACTGGTCTCTGAAATTTCGTCCTGGACAATAATGACTGTCATCGGGTCCTTGATACGGCACTTTAACTTCTAGACAGACAATGCAAGGTTTAAACAAGACTACCTGGACAACGATCGAGATGACTTGTCCACCCCAGTAAATGGTCGGAAACACTAACACGGTCGGCAGGTGAACAACATTACAATATATTATTTAATAATAGTTTCAATGTTAATATTCCATTATTGTCCTTCATTGGTATGTACACCTATCGCGATGAATGTGGTGCTTTTAACATAGTACACATGTGCTTGGCTGGGTCCTGAAAGATGTTTTGTAACACAATATGCAGAAAATGTAATGCATCTTGAAAATCCAAATATGGAACATCATAGATTTCCATGTCAAGATTCACTGTTCAAACTGTGTCTGTCGTAAATCCATGTTGATTGTTAAGATACTATCTGCTAGACGTCAAACGATTCAATTAACGGCAACGTTATAACTAAGAGGTAATAAAACTAAATGTTTTCATTTTCCACATTTCCATGTTGCGTTTTTAGCTGATTGCAGTTAACAGTCCCCTGGGTGAAATATTTCTATTCGTATTAAATCATCTTTACTAATTACTTGAAATGAACCAGTTCTCAACTATTTTTAAAATTCATGTAATTAATGGGTTTGATGCAGCACCTCCCATTGAGTTTCAACAGTAGTTTAGACCAGTTCAGATTTCCTACCTTTTTCGTTCCTACCATCACCGATGAGTCCTAGAAGGACGAAACAGCTGTATGATGCAGTGTTATTCATTTTTAGCATTCTGTATCATTACCAAATGGTATAGGTGCAGTGACACGTGCGTCGATTCTGTATTGACCAGGTAGAGGATAAGGAGCACGCACACACTTACTAGATGTCCGATTTATGATGACATACGTGACATATTAGACATGATAGAACTATAGACATTGAAATTGATTTTGTGAATCCTAGTTATGAGGAGAAGCTACACTTTGTTTTATCAAACGAGAACTGTGCTAAATATAGCACCAAACCTCTAGCAGCTATTCTTAAACGTCGTAATAATTTAATATATCGCTGATTATTGAACATTGAAGTTTGAAATTTCAATATGATTTTATGGCATGTATTACCTTCTCTCTCTTATAACTTTTTAAAGCAAGTTTCTTTTCAAGTGAAGTACTTTTACATGCATTTAAATTATTTTTAGTCTCTCGTAACTCTTTTAGAGTGGCGTTCGTCATACCTTTTATGGATATTTTATTGTATCATTGTATATATGTACGCGGAAGGTGAGACTCTAATAATATAAATCATCTGTATCTGTGTGTCTCACGTAGTCCGAGTCAGCTGAGGGTTAGCTTTATGTCTTCCAACTTTGTGAATTTAAGGTCTTCTGTACCTTTGATCCTGTGTAATCGACGTATCAACAATTAAGCGGCTGTTTGCTGACGCTGTTGTGTTCTATTATCTATGCTATTTCAGCGTAAGTCGAAGTCAATGGTACCAGCACGTAACCCTTAAACACCAAGTCAGTGTTTTAACTAACCTATCATCTTTTATTGTCTTGTCAGCTGAATAAGATGTGGGTTTCATGTGTGTCTTGTAAAATGGCACTTTAACAGCAGCAAGACGTAATACTGTGGCAACACTATTCGTGTAGTCCATAGAAAAGTATCTTACTTAGACGAAGACTTGTGATTCATTCAGTTCAACCGCAATGGGCCTGAGGGGCACAAGTTGGAGGCATGATTGTTGACGCACATAACACATCATGAACAACTCATTTAAACTCCCTAGGGGGCACCGTTTGGCTCTGGGGAGGGACATATCTAATTGGGATGAGTAGTTATCAAAATTGTTCAAATAAAATTACTTTGCGTTTATTAAAGGCCACAGAGTTAACGCATAGAGTAATGCTTTGTTCAGTGTCTAGCATGGATAAAAGGTTACCAAAATATATTGATCAAATATTGACCTTCACCTTTATCAGTGGTCACAAAGGTAAAAATTACTTTCAACAGTATTGATAAAGGATCGAAGGGCAATGGAGTTTTGTAGTTCCATAGCAATCAACATCTAAATAACCGATGTATTGGAGAGGATATATATAGGCGTTGTATGTTTTTTAAGGAATATCAATGTTTATACTGCATCCCAGTTTAATATTTTGCCTTTTTCGCCGTCCGTAATGAGGGCGAATTTATCATTGTAACGAATAAAGGTAAACAGCATTATAAACATAGTAGTCAGATGTGAACGGCGAAATAAACACTGGGCGAACATTGCTTTCATGGGCGAAGGGCAAAAGATTGACTGCTCGAAAATTACCTGACATACAGTAGTGTTTATGTTGGCAACGGCCAAACGTCGTTTTGGCAGCGATTCCACATTGGAATTTTAGATTACATTTGCTTTGCCCACACTTATTATTATGTCAGGTCTAAACAACAACAACAACAACTTTATGACAACTAAGGTGCTCATTTTGAAACCCAATTTTGTGTAAGTTACGCAGGTTTTCATAGCAATAATACAATGTGTATGCGGGCTTATCCATTAGGTAGTACGATGTGTCACTGCCAGTTGAACATAACAGTTTTGTATACCATTCGGGTAAGTGCTAAGTTGGTAATAACTAAATAAGATTACAACTAAATGGGACTGTTATTCCTTGTTGTGTATACGATGTGCCGGGGTGTCCGATTTCTTATTTATACTTTTATCAAATCTGAATACATTATTTAACACAATAAGTTAATACAGATCCAAACAGTAGAAAACAGGAAACGGAAGGTGCCAAGAGTGACACGAGCGTATACAGGCAAAAGAGGGACAGTAGGCAGGATAAGATGAAAAAACCAAGAAATCAGATATATGCAGCAAATTCTCCTTGATTACTATAATGCCCCCTTTCCAGTATTGATGTGAGAAAAGATCGGATAAAGCATCCTACCAAAGGAAGGCTATATCACCATCTAAAATATGTATTACACGTATACTCAAACGTTATCTCCGACATGAGCTACCACACTTTATCGGATCATTCATGTATGTAAGCAACTGTGTTGCAAACAAGGAGTTAGAATTTCTATTGCTAATTGCATCACTATTGAGAGCTCGTAAGGAATTTATGATAGCTTGCAGCAGTAGAATGAGATGTTGGTTAATTGTTTTGGCAATATTGTTTTAACGAAGTACTTTCAAAGCCAATCGCTCCCTAAAGGAACATTGCGGGATATTGTCGTTAATGAGCCTCCAGTTAGTCTTCTCTGGCGGGTTCAAATGGACGTCAAGGGGACATCCGGCGACACTGATCTTATCTCTACACCACAACGGACCTTCCTTTATTACAGTCTGAAACATTTTACGAGGTACAGTTAAAATTTACAACGTCACTTTTGGATAGTCTGGCAAATTAACAAACTTGAGCTTAAATATAATCTAATTCTATTTCAATGACGACCCATTAATTCTGCCTTAAATTGGTGATTCTTACTTTCCCTGAATATTTTAATTTATTTCAAATGTGTACTTTGGTTTGGTTTGGTTTGGTTAGGTTTGTTTGTGTTTTACGTCCTATTAACAGCTATGATCATTGTCAGGTTTTTGTTGTTTGAGAAAGGCCGGAGTTCCCGGAGAAAAACCACCGACCTACGGCCAGTACCTAGCGACTGTCCTACGTGGGTCTTGAACCCGCGACCCAGTTGTGGAGGGCTAATGGAAGCATAATGCCAGACTCCTTAACCACTTCACCACCGCGGCCCCCTCAAATGTGTACATAAACATATACATTTAAGACGTTGGTTTAGCTAATTACATATTTACATACCAATTCCAGACATATAATAAGGCATATAGCACGAGTACTTGCCGTTGAGAGAGCTGGTGCGAGATAATTTGGCAGTATCGCAGACACGTCGACAGTCTAACTGTATTAACCAAAAATGATTGACAGCATGACAGTACTAACATGCCTTACCGTGTTTGTGGCTCCTTTTGTTTCGTGACAGGTAGTTTTCAGAATGTTAGACGCAACCCGTATGTGCAAAGCTATTTAACATTTTAAATTGGAATGATTCATGCATCGTCCTAAAGAAAGATGTGCTATTCCTATAAGTGAACAACCTCTCCTACATGTAATTGTGTTACATAGACGGGTACGCACTACATGTTAGATGCAGGTCGATTTGCAAGTAGTTAAAGCTATTGATTATCCCATGTAACTGCACCTATCTGTATATAACATTATGATTTAATCAAAACTGCTGGCATACGCATTTATATACATCTCTTCTAACACAGACGCAGTTCTGAAGAGGATGGTCCAGTACGTATGTCGTAAATTCGATAAAAAAGTGAAGGAATCCATGTATCCACTTAACTGGAACCTGACAATACTGATTTTTTTTCAAAGCGCCAGAAAAATGTGATACCGAATAAGAGATACAAAATATAAGATCCAGGGCAGGCGTGTCGTTTTGAGGTATTTAGGTATGGTGACTGGACAATGATACCACGTCGCTGACAAGGTAGAGCATTTAGAAGTTTGCATGAAGCTATCACCTGTTATGATATTCACACTGACGTTTGATCTCTGTCTTGAAGAGGTAATACGGCCGTGTTATCATTGCTGATATACTTGGTTATGATGGACACATATACCAGAAGACGAAGAACCTAGAGTGTTTGGGCGGCATTGGACTGTTGTCGCACAAAAACTCCAAAACGCCCAATCTACATAGAAGCATGTAATATGAGATCATTTTAAAACATTCATATATATTTTTCTGAGGAAAACCAATATTCGAAGGAGTATGCATACTATGGCGTCATTGTAAGATAGGAAAAACATTCATCAGATTGGATCAATGATGGACAGCTAAAGCTTGGACGGTTCCCTTATGGTGTCTCTTTTCCGGTACGTGTTTCTTTATTCTCGTAATAGAAATTAAAACCATCAAGTTCAAAAATATTTGTAATGAGATAGCTGTAAAAGATTCAGCAAAACAGCTAACGCTTCACATATATCCGGATTGAGATTGGAATGCTGTTCCACAAGTAAGGATTAAGATTGGAATGCTGATCCACAAGTGAGGATTGAGATTGGAATGCTGTTCCACAAGTAAGGATTAAGATTGGAATGCTTATCCACAAGTGAGGATTGAGATTGGAATGCTGTTCCGCAAGTGAGGATTGAGATTGGAATGCTGCTACGAAAGTGAGGATTGAGATTGGAATGATGTACCACAAGTGAGGATTGGCGTTGGAAGGCTGATCCACATGTGAGGATTGGGGTTGGAAGGCTGATCCACATATGAGGATTGGGGTTGGAAGGCTGTTCTTAAAATATGCTACTGTTTCATTAAAACACCAGTTTCCATAAGTGACGACGTGTGTTATCAGAACAGAGTGTAAGACGGAAGATTGTGATCCAAATAAGATGAAGAATTTCAACAGAGTCCTCCAAATTGTACACACAAGTTTGTACTGGGGTCGGTATTATAATGGTAGCTAATGCAAATTCTAAGAGAACACAGCAAAATATTAATAACAATAAGACACTGAAGCATAATACAATGAACGATTTTGAACACATATAAGACTTGTTTTCAACACCTGTCCATGAACAAATACTACTACACACAAAGAGAGGTGGGGAAACCGGATATGACTGGACAAAATAGAATATCACTAATCAGCGGCAGAAGGGATGGGTAAGATACACTCTGCAGAAAAACCAGTCTGACCTCTTAGAGGAAGAGAAAACATAATGGTAGGACAGCTAGAATGTGATGTAGATGTCTCGATATGGAACTTAACACCATCCACGTGTCAATAGGGAGCTCCGAACCAAATCAGATGAAATTCTTTACTCTCACTATCGCGCTCTGTCCGGTAATACATACATACACTTTCATTTGTCTTATTTGAGTAGTTAAACACAAGAAGTCAATTTGGTCCACCAGGCCCGCACGTTTGAATGTATAAAACACATTAGGTGATACCGGAGGCCAAACTGATAAAGGAGAGTAGCTTCCGAATACAATAACATCAAGGTGAGCACGTATACCGACGTTGTCTGTACGTCATTAATTAATGCGGCGGGGTCATAAATGTCAGCAAGGTATTTACATAAACCTCGGACTACCTGTGGTAATTAGGATATCCTCCTCTCTCACTTAACATCACAAAACACGAGACATGAATGTTATGGTGGGGAAGATGATTTCAATTTATATACTAGGCAATGTCTAGGAGGGGTCTAACAGCAAGGATGTTCTGTCACAAGGCTGTTCAATACAGATATCAACGTCGGTTATTTTAGAACGTTTAAGCTTCCACTGCAACGAAGCTCAAAGGAATAAGTTTAGTGCAGATTTTTCATAAGAACATTTTTCTCACTTTGTGATATTTTCACTGCAAAATATTAATATAATATCTGGTGAAAGATATACAATTGAATACAAATGTTGCTATGTGGCCATCCATTGTTCAAGTCAGGAAGACGTAAAAATACGCATTCGCAATAAAACAAAATGGGCTTGAAATCTAATCAGAAATGAGGAAATACATCGATCATTTGTTTTAAATACTTTTTTATGTTCAAACGCATATGCTAAATAATTAGACGTGCATTTTTTCTTTGTATTACCTCACAGTGTAAAATTTAGTGTTTCAGTGTTACCTGTGTTTATAAGCTAATGAGATTAATAATGATATTTTGCAAAAGAAAATATTTCCGCTTTCGGATGGTAAAACATGGACAGTTTAGTAGTTTATGTATAGTTGTGTTATCATATTAACAAGTTGGTGTACTGATACGATTTTTTTCTTTTATGTACTGTTTTATTTAGTTGTATGCTATTTTATTTAGTTAGTGAAAAAAAATCTATCTGTCAAATGTCCAAAAGTCTGGTGTCAGGGCCAGAGGAAATTCGGGCTACCTTTATGTTGTGTTTAAGGTAAAACCTCTTAGAAGTACGTTTGTATGGTGCAGTTCAACATCAGTCTTAGTAAGAATGAAGCAATTAAACTAGTGAGTTGCTTATGTCAGTAACAGCGTACGATCCTTTATGAAAAAGTATAAAATCCGCTTCCCAGGTCCCTCGTTGAGAGAGGTAAAAGCAAGTAAGCAAAGCTTGACATCTCCGTTGAGAGGCGGTATACGTAAATAGAGATATTAACACCATTCGATTGTGGTAAGGAATCATTATTCCTGTCTGTACTCGGCGACCTGGATAAGACTTATCTAAAGGCGACAAACTAACTCCAGTAAAATTGCCTCTTTTAACGAGCGCAGTTCCGGCACGTGTATAACATGTACAGGGACGGATCGCAATTTTACGTCGACATTCTTAATAGCAGTAATGACTATCGATTATAATTCTATACGCTTGGATGTTAAAATAAATTGATTTTGTTTAAACTAATGAAGATATTTCCATGTTTGTATGTATGTTGTTCCACACACAGATGTTATTATCAGACTAAACTCACTTCACTAATCGCCTTCTGAAATGTATCCATTTCCATTACTGCCACCGAATACCTCATATACAGTAAGGTATACACACTAACTGTTATTGTTGTTGCATGAGTAGGTGACATATTCATTACAAAGTAGTTGGTGTACATATGTGACATGTAATGACTTGATGAAATAACTATTGTGTAACTCGTTTTATTCTGATCTACGAAAATACAGATAATAGGATTCACACGTGTATTGTAGAAAACGGCTAATAGAATTTCTACGTGAATCACAAATACAAACAAGAGAACATTAATGACTTGAAAACTAGCAGAATGAAGATTTCATACAAATTGAAATATTATATTTATTTTGAGAACATTTTAAACTGACGTAGTGAGGTTTATATACATTGACACGCAAAAGAAACGCAACCTACCTTAAATGTCCATAATTTTATGATATTAAAAAAATATTATTAGCCGCGTTGAATAGCATGGATTCATACATATTCACCATCAATTCACGGTTGATTGAACTCTGTCACACTACGCGTTCTCATGTCCGCAAGACTTCAATACATAACCCGATTAGCACGTGCACCGGTACACGTGGCCGCATTGCATGCGTCCAAGACCTGTTTATCATTCTTCAGGTATTGGGTAAGGATATCCTGGTAAAAGAAATTCGTTTGTGATTACGTCAAAATGCCTAGACTAACTAACGATACACACAACAGGACAGTGCAGTTACTCTTGGCTGGACACTCCCAAAATGCTGTGGCAGGAGTACTGAATGTCCACAAAAGCACAATATGTCGTCTTTAACTGCCGACCGCCCTCGGGATCAGTTCATGCGGTTGCAGCACTTGCGCACCCGGTTCAGAAACTGCAAATGAGACACCAGGGACACTAAATCCTAAAATAAGCCGATATACTGTGCTGAGGGGCGTCTCTGTTCCTACGCCATTAAGCCGTTTTGCGATGCAGTGGGAATGCCCCTGAACCGTCATCGACGTGAATTCAGACTCCAATGTCTCCAGCGACCAAACGTGCTTCCTATCCAATGATGGCGCCGTGTACGCATCTCCATCACGATTCACGCTTTACCGCTCAGATGGGCGCCAGCTTGTTTTTCGACGTCATGGTGAACGTTATGCTAATACATGAACGTTATGCTATGCATCGCAGAATTCGAGCAGCAACAAATGCTAACGGGGGTCATAATCGTTATTGAAGTCGGAAAAATCCAATGGCCACCCCTCTTCTGTCTTGACTGTTGTCTTGCCAAAGTGATTATCGCTAGCGGTTAATAAGCTGAATTATCCTATAGAATAGATGTGTACCTTTACTGGCTATGTTATTTAAACAGAACTTTTGGATGAAATATTAAAAATATTACCGAAAATTGGAGGTTGCGTTTCTTTTGCGTGTCAGTATATCTCTCCATGGCTACATAGTGAAAAACATATTGCTATTAAAAAATGGTAATACTATATATATATATATTTTTTTTATTTCATATTAGTATATATTGATAATGTTGCAAGTAAAACGAATTTGGTGACATAATTTGTTCTGTAGGACACGGAATTTAATACAACACGGGCTACGCTTCTACATTTCTAGACCTTATTTTTTAACTACACTATGATCAAATAATGGTGTCGTTACTATCAAACTGTATGACTTATTTAACTGCTATAATTTTACGGTTGTTCATGTCATTTCTTCAATAATAAGATACTGGCCTTAACTGATGACGAAATCACGTGTTACAGGCGATTTGTTACATCAAAACATCAATGCATGTCTATTTATCAGAAGGGACCTGATGTATGCGAACTGTTGACCAGTAAATAGCTAGCAGGGCTTCCAACCAGAGAGGCTTCATTCTACATCGAAGAAATTTCATATTCTTAATCTTGGAATTATTTACATATTTGAAAATGGTTTTTCATTTTGAAAGACTGCAATTGGATGTTGTAGATCACCGGTTACCTGCATACTTATTTGGATTTGAGTGGAGACATCATAACGATTACCACAAATAGTGCAAAATACGCTTAACCTTAATAATTTAGTGGTGATAGTGATACCATTCTTTGCTATGATGTATCCTGTTTTTGTCGAACCAGATTACATTAATGAGCCTGGCTTGACATAATAAGGTTTACAGATATTCAGTGAGTTTACTAAAACTGACAGTAGTGTTTAAAGATAAATGCAAAATTAGTTTAAAAGAGTCAGCTACCGCTGAACATGTGGAAGATCTCCTCTGGAGCTTGTTAGATATGTTCCTGTGGCGTTGTTGACGCAGCGTTCAGGCAAATATTATTTCTAAAATTTCTAGTCTCCAAATTAAGTAAAAAGTGGGATATTTAAATCAATGCTCATCCTAGTGCGCATTATTGATAAATATGTTTTTTACGCATGATTTTATATCACGTCAACGACCGAGACAGCAGAAACGATGTCCGCGCAATACCCACTGGTCATTTAACAATGTTACCCACCGATTTCGTGTTACTCATGTCAGTATGTCGAGCTTAATTCGTAAAGTACATGGATTCTGCTCCCAGCCTAACTCATCGTTATAAATCAATGTCAGACAGATATATCTTAACTACTATATAGCGCGTACTTATCATCTAAAATGAATTTTCATATCGCAGGACCAATAAGTCACGTGCAACAAAGATGTTTTTAGCAAAGTGCACGCTATCTGAGACAGGTTCGGCCGTCTGATCCCCTTCAATATTGAAATCTACAGTAGTCTAATCACTTCCATTGTGATGCCAATTTCCGACTGTATTTCAGGGAAATCACGGACATTATCTTGTAACATGGAATGGTCGTGATTTAAAGGATGCTGATTGGCTTGCTGAACTTTTGCTAACGAGTGATACTCACTGTTATTGTCGAGGCCTGGAAGTCACGCCGACATTCTAACTAGCAATAACGTCGGGCGGCTGCGGGTTTATACGCTGGGATGTTAAAGTAAATTACATTTGTTTAAACTTAATGAAACTGTTTTCCAGGTTTATACGACTGGTTGTGGTCATGTAAAGAGAAGAGATATCACGATGGGAAAATCGTAACTCCTAAATTGCCTTCCAAAATTATCAATTACTACGTTGAAGAGAACGCTAGAAGGCATTAAATTGCATGGTAGCGAACTTTTACATAAATAAGATGAAAAAAATGTAAGCAAGGAGAAGTGTATGCGTACCACTGCTTGTGGAATGCTGCTCTTTTCGTGTACGAAAAAAACAACAAATGAAAGGTCAACTGAGGAAAATAGAGACTGTCGAAACAACAAACTCGGAACCATCTATTAATTTTAAACATTAAACTAAATCTGTAAAACCCTACACATGTCCTTGGTTAACGTTACCTGAACAAGAGTCTGGCGAGAAGCAATAATGTGCTTGTCCCCCGATGTTCGTGTAAATACTCAGCCATTGATTTCGCCGACATTCTGTACTTAATAGACGTGTGATGAAGTGGGATTGATTGAAACCTTATCTAGCTTTAGTGTGGCCGTATGTTAAAACACACCGTGCTGGAGCGAGGAAACAGGCGCTCGTACACAGCGGTCCCTCTCCCTGCTCATTAGTACTTTGAATGCTTCACTTGTTTTCACTTTCATTAGCAATCTTATCCAATTTCTGTCAGTATACTCTGCAAGCTGCAATGACGTCACATCTGAGATTAGCACACCGGAAGGATTGATATTAGACCTGACAAAGATGTTGTCAAGATTGTGCTTACTTTCCTATCGTATTCACTCCAGTAACGAATCTGCATGCAGCCAAATTAAGTCTTTTTTTCTGTGTTGGTGAGCTAGAACTGGTAGAGACCAGGAGGCTCTGTACATTGAACCTTTTATACCGAGTTGTAGAATTTATACAGGAATGGGTCGTGCTTTCTCTCTGAACAGGAAGTCCATATTGAAAAAAGATCATCTACAATTTTCAGCAGAGAAAACATATCGGAAATATTTTTTTATTCAGGTTAATTTTATTGGTATTTCCATATTTATCTTTTTTGCATTGTTTCTACAATTATGACGAGTACTTTAAATAGTTAATCTCTTCAATTAAAAAGGCAAGACTATATTTGGACAGATACAGAAATTCAACAAACAAAGACAATAAAAGAAGCTATGAAATATTAATGCACCCTTTTCCCAGTCCCTGCATGAAGGGGGACTACACCCGAAAGCCTGAATGTTTAGCATCCCTTTCCCGGCTCCTGATGAAATAACACTACCACCCTAGAGTCTGAATTCTTAGCTCCTTTCCTTTTAGCCCCTTTCCCCAGCCCCTGTAAGAATTAACATTACATTCCCATAGTCAGGATGCACCCCCGAAGTCTTGATGTTTAATCGGCGTCTCATTATTTAAGAACACTGAATGTTTAGCACCCCCACCAATCCCTGTACGCAGGAACACTACACCCAAGGGCCTGGGTGTCTAACCGCAAGTCTTTGAGGGTACACTACACCACCAGAGCTTGGATATTTTGTCTCTTTCTCAAGTTCCTGCATAAAGGAACACTACATTCCAGAGCCAAAATATTAACCGCCATTCCTTCTTTACGAGTGAACATTACACCCCCAAAACCGCGTGCTTCAAAGTTTGATAAGCTTAAGAAGGCATTAAACCCATATATCAAACTTTGATATTTGAGAAATGTCTAAATATTTGCAAAATATGTTGTCTTTATTTCCGTAGATGATCCTTTCAAATAACTATATATGCTATTTTAATTTTTACTTTCACTATTTTGAATGTAAACAAGCTAAAGGAGTTTTGTTAAATTATTGTTCAGCTGCTGAGACAAAACCAGGCCAGAAATTCAAACACGTGTTGCGGTGTACATTCGATACCTTGATTCTATCCCTATATTAGAAGACAATAACATGTTCATCTTATTGAAGGTATATGCGTGTCCATGGTAATAGTAGGAAAGAAGATGTCAATTGCATGATGTTCACACTCTCTATAATAGGCTTCATAAAGAAAGTGTTGTAGATTTAAACTCACGAAGTACACGAAATCTTGCAAAATACGAAACTCATGTAGTGGTATTGGATATCTGAAAACAATTGCTATTTTGCCTTCACACATAATATCTTGAATTTGCATCAGAAGCCTGGCATACTTCTGTGGTCATGGTAACTAATGTAGCTACAAGGTTACAAACGTATTACTGCTAAATTTTTCAACCACACGAATCTAGACTCCTTTATATCACGTAAGCAATAAGATATGAATGCAATACAATATCAAAAAGTGGCCGTTTGTTATTGCTATATACAGAGGTTTAACAGGTGCGGACATTTCCTATCGGAATGACGTATGTTTAAAACCATTACAGGACACATCAAAGTTGGTATATAAACGCTTATAGTAATCCATAATACAGATATTGCTGCATTAATGTCAAGGTCTGGGTATTCCAGGTGGCGTGATTGATCTATTTCCGGTCGACTTATGTCGTCTCCAGCGCTTCGTATATGTCAACATGGGATCAGATTTTGATAGCGTCTCCTGTTTATGCCTTTGATGCCTTGAGGTACATTTGGAAGTATTGAGCCGTGTGTGGAGGGTGCTGCGATGTTGACAAACCCAGAACATTTGGTCTATACTCACCAACCTCAGACTGTCATAATCGATATAGGTGGTACAAAGCGGTACAATGCCCATATTTTACCGGAGGATGCTTATGGGCAAATACTTCAATATATCGGTAGCATTGTTTAAATAGTAATTGAGAGTCGTATCCAAGTGTTGCGGACGCATGATGACTGGCACTGTGGGGTCAAACAAGAACAGATTAATGATCAATCAGTTTCCAAACGAAATGGCTTTGTAAGACTTCTCCGCCAATCAAAGTTATCCATCTTTTTTATATTTTTTGTCATTATCAACGAGGGAAATGGCTGCTTCGGTATTTAGAGACATGGCGATTTAATTGCAAACTATCACGGTGGCGTGCATTCAAGGTCACGTGGTTGAAGGAAACCAATAACACAAAGTAAATAGTATAATTGCAGCCTCTGTGTAATTCTGTATTGAAACAGTCTCCAAATAAGGATGGTTGTAACGCAGTTAGGCAAAGTGCTATTGTCGCCGATTAGCATGTACCATTATCTCCATTCTGGCCCAGCTGAATTGTTTATTGTGATTGGCGTGCCAACGACACAGATATGTATATGTTTTTAAAGTTTAATTTTTGTTTTGAAACACTCATGATTATCAAGATTGTGGTAATTGGTCGCGGAAAACCTAGAACAAATCAGAAAACCTAGAACAAAGCCTGTGTACGGTTAAGTATTATCTCTTTTAACGTCATGTATTTTAATGTACTGTATGCAAACAGTGTTGTAACATGATAAACACACCCACGGGCGGCTGACAACAGTTAACGAGAACTCGGCATGGATGACAATAGGCATACAATTAAACATTAATTGGTGCTTTAAGGATTTAAGTACTAGTTAGAAACAGCAAACTAAACGAAGCATTACGTGTCTGATGTCCAGATGACAATAATGGATCTCCATCATTCCTAGATAATGTGTTGACACAGATAATATGTTATGCATTTGAAATTTTGGCTCAATCATGACAACATAGGCCGAAACAGTATGCTCACACCGAGCTAATTTAGATATTTTAAATGTCATATGAATATTATATATTACTTAAAAAGACACGGACGACAATAATCCATTATTTTATTTCCAAAAATGATAAAATTTAAGCAAACTCATAAGACAGATCGCTGGAATACTTTCCTACTAAATATGTAGGTGTTCAATCCAGCAGTACATCTTTGTGGCTTGGAATCGTTTATTTAATAGCGAGATCCAACTCTGTGTAGTTTCCTGTAAATCGCAGTTTGGTAAGAATGCAGCTTAAACGGTTATAGATTAGGCCTTCTCTTGGTACTGCAAACCACATGTAATAAAAGTGGACCATGAACTTCTATTTGTTTACAGCAATCAAACCATTTCTCCGTGAGAAATGAGTCTGAAGCTTACCGGGTCGTTGACGTTGAAATTAGTATTATTATTATTTGTTAAAAGAAGAGAAACATAAAAAGACGATGAGGGCGTTCATTTCTAATACACACACATAATGTTTGCCTCAATGAATATAAGCCTTAACATACCCTTAACCTGAATCTGAGTTACGTTTTCCTCCCAAGAAACCGCAAATGGAACAACGTAAAATCATAGCTGCGTGATGAACCTTAATCGGTTTGATTTACTGAAAATAAGTTCATTCATTATATTATTCTAGATATAATTTGAAATAATGTGTCTGCGTATAACTGAAATGAATAGGGTAGGATTCAGTATTCTTACAAAGATACTAATGTAAGCGTTTTACTTGGTTAAAAAACCTATTAATGGCAAAACAAAAAAATGATTACATACCTGTCCATACAACCTGTTATGTAATCAACAAAGTGGTAGGAAAACATGCATTGAAATACATTTACAAAAATAATCCTGTTAAATTAAACAATTTAATCTCGTCTTTTGAAGGTTTTCCATGTTGACCTCTCTTCATTCTTGTGGATGTATGATGAACCATTTTTACCTGTGGATGTATGATGAACCATTTTTACATGTGGATGTATGATGAACCATTATTACCTGTTGATGTATGATGAACCATTTTTACATGTGGATGTATGATGAACCATTATTACCTGTGGATGTATGATGAACCATTATTACCTGTGGATGTATGATGAACCATTATTACCTGT
Source organism: Chlamys rubida (assembly GCA_032359455.1). Lineage (NCBI taxonomy): Eukaryota > Metazoa > Mollusca > Bivalvia > Pectinida > Pectinidae > Chlamys > Chlamys rubida. The sequence continues at coordinate 71 of JAUMHH010168440.1, read as the reverse complement.
GGATGTATGATGAACCATTATTACCTGTGGATGTATGATGAACCATTATTACCTGTGGATGTATGATGAAC
>JAUMHH010168429.1:0-16558 GCA_032359455.1 Chlamys rubida | reverse complement strand
AAAATACCAAGTTACTAACCTTTCTGTAGAAAATCACCAGCAGGGCAGGGGAATCAACTTTCCATGCTCACAAAAAACACGTTCACACTGGTCACAAAAATAGACATGGCAACAATAAATCCAAATGAATTAATATTTAGAAACACACAAACAGTGTTAAGCACCGTATATGAACTATTAATGTCATGCATCAATGAAATGTCACACGTGTGTTACCGGCTCACAACTGTGCACGGTTCCGCTGTCTGTGTACTGTCTGCATATCTCCAAGTGTGAAGTTCATTAATATGGGTCTCCTCTTCTGAATACACAATGTCTTTCTTCAGTATTACAAAATATCCAAAAGAAATAGCTGAAGGAATGAAGAGAGATCCACAATTCCCTCAATATATCATATAATCCAGTAAATATGACTGAAGCTTGTCAAAACATCAATCCATGGGAATTTAGGGCACATTTGTACTGGTCAGGTTGTCACGTACACACTAGATTCTGTATCAGCTGTATATAAACATGAGGATCATTAGTGTGTTGTACAGTATATTTTATATCTGCTACATACTAGTACATAGTCTATGAAGGTAAAGTGTACCACGAAGTTACATAAAGTCACATCATGTGATGCACTTTACAGAATTATAGTTATTCAAATTAAGGTATCTGAAAAGAAATACAACAACTACAGGGGTCAAACTCTGGGCACATCCACTGCCAGTCAGACACTTCTTTGCCAATGTTGGTTTCAAGAAGTTATAACTGCATAGCCCCAAAATGAGTGGCGAACACCTTGCATAGTATCAAAATGTGAGATGATGTCACTTCAGGGGAAGTTACTCTGACAAAGAAAACCTCCTTGTGTTGCTTCATTGTCTTTATTAAAGGGAGAATACTCTAAGACAAAAAACAAACCTCTTGAAGTGAAACTCTTCCTTACGATTATACCTTGTACAGTGGTACCCTTTACCTTACGTATATAGTCTTCTTAACCCTTTCACCACTGTTAGACCATCATGGACTCATCCATATGAATGTATGCTAGAGTCTACTCAAGTTACCTAGGGGTGAAAAGGTTTAGGACTGATCAGGACTGTTTGTGTTCAATAAGAGATTTCAAAGTTTTCTTTGCTGTCCTACAAATAGTTTTTGAGACAACTTTCCTGTGTAAGTTCAGAATAAAGTCATGTTTGCAATGTAATTACCTGACAACAGAATATTTGGTTCCCAGCTGTCCAACATGTAAACGGTTCAGGTTTTGAAAATTGTGTTTCAACTGGGCATTTGTACCCACACACCATGTGATAATATAAAATAATTTGTGTTTTATGATAATTGATCATCTGTGTACAAAGTTTTATACATTAAAAATTGTAAAATACATGTATGTGGCTAGTCAGTCACTGTCGGACATATTACAACACAAAATTATTTTCCTTAAAGTATATTTTGCAAATAACTTTAAAATAGACATTTATTTCTTGATATATATACATGTACATGTATATATGTTTACATAGAACTATTGATTGTTGTTACGAAGTATGTTTATTGTGTTAGTTCTGACTGATTAATACAGTGAGCAGTTTGATATCCATGTTGAACATAGATTTGGAATGTATAACACACTTTTGTATTAATTGATTAACTCTTTCACCCCAAGGAAACTTAAGTAGACTCTACCATACATTCATCTGGTTGAGTCAATTATGGTCTACAGTGGTGAAAGGGTTAAAGATTTTAAAATGTTGACCAATGCAAACAGTTATGCTGCATGTGGTTTATACATTAAGGAATACTTAAACTTGTCCTAAAACTTGACACTGGGTTTTATGGTTTATATCAGTTACTAGGAGAAGTCGTGTATGCTAAGTCATACATTTTTATCTAATTAATTAAGTTTGCGAAGATGAAATATGTGCAGTAACCTAAAGATGTGATTAAATAAACCATCACTGACAAATTATAACTTAGTTTTAATGCTGAAGTCATATTCACTTGAATGTTTTCATGCTTTAACAGAAACAACACTTTGTTACAAACATATGTGTGAGCAAGCAATGTCTTGTCTATGAAGACTTTTACAAGTGGGGTCACTGCTCAGATGTAAACAGATGTATTTTATCATATTACTGTAAAGTGCTGTGTATTGCCATTAATTGTATATTATATATTTTCAGTGCCATGATTTATAAGTATGGCTGGAGTGATACAGACCATATCTCAGATGTGTTTTGTTGTGATCTGCTATGTGTTATAAAGGTTTCTCAGTATGTGAGTGAGAGTAATTTGTGAGGGTGTTGTGATCTGTTATGTGTTGCTCAGTATGTGAGTGAGGGTGTTGTGATCTGTTATGTGTTGCTCAGTATGTGAGTGAGAGTAATTTGTGAGGGTGTTGTGATCTGTTGTGCTGATACAATGTTACTGTGGACATTTCTCGGTGAATCTCATTGCAGATCATGTTAACATGCTAAAGTACTGTGCTATACATTTAAATCTGATAACATGCTATATATTATCAAGTTATATTATTATATAAACTGGATAACAGTCTACTTCTGGCCAAGTGCAATGGACAAATGCAACAATTGATGTATGGGTTTCATTCATAGTTGAAATTGAGAAACCAAAATGAAATAAGAAAGACTAGGCCTAGATTTATGTTGATATTCCTCACTTGCGGTTACTCCTGCAATCACTCATCTAACACAGTGTCTAATCAGTTTGTTCTTTTTTAACCTTTTATATCCAAATGTTTTGTTCATTAAAGCATCCAGCAAGATCAGTTTTATCATGGGAAGAATAATAAAAGATTGATGATAATATCGTTATTGAAATGTGTAAGTTCAAAATGCTATGTACATTTTAGGTAAGATAGACTGTATAACTCATTCACCCTTGAAATTTCATAATGGACTATTCCAACCATTGAATTGGAAGAGTTCAGATGTGTCTTCAGGGTGAATGGCTTAACCTTGAACATAAATTAGTTATCAATGATGGGAGAACATTAGTTCTAGTAATTTTATTATTGTTGTGAGGCTAGCTAGGAAAAATAAATATATGATGTATTCAAGTGCTTGAAATTGACAATATGAGCCTAAAAGAAATCTCCATATTATCCATGTGTAATGTTGACTTTGCAGTGAGAGACGGATATCCAGGTGTATGATTGGTGAACATGTGGAGTGTGTATTCTGTATGGAGGGTAGCAGTTGTGTGGGGGTGATGTGTTGGTGTGTGGAGGATGCGAGTTTAGATTGTGTTTGAGTGATTTTTGTTTGTGATACACGATACATGTATTAATACTGAAGTATTTGTGATGTACAAAACACGCATGTCATAATTTTGGAGACTTAAACTACGCTAATGTTATGATCATACAGAGTTTACCATGTAATTTTGAGTTCGGCTTATTTTGTGTATAACTTTGTGTGTACATGATCCCTGTCAAGCTGTAGGCTGTAATAAACCTCATGTAATTTACAAGTTTGTTTTTGACTTTTTTGAACATGATATTATTTTGACTGCATATTGCATGCTGGTAATGGGTCATTCTATTGAACACAAGAACTAAAATGGGATCCCACAGATGGCAGAATGCTACCGTGTCTTTGTGTGTGACATTTTATCCTTGTTGCTCTCCCGACCTGCCAAGAGTGGAGTTTAATAAGGGTATGATGCTATATAAAGATGCGTTGAAAATACAGACAAATAACAGTCTGAGTACACACACAACCCCAGTACAAGAACACGATTACCCACATAGAAATTTAAAATGAGACAGCGGTATAGCAAACACTAGAATCAGCTTGAATGTTAGGGGCCTTGAGATTAAATCGGGTGTGAACTTGTACTAGTGCAATATTAAAGTAATATTCTTTAGAAAAAGACGGCAAAACTTGGAGATGGTAGTATGGGAAGGGAGGAAATGACGTAATCAGAAACAAGTCCTTGTCGAAAACAAAGTTTTAAGAGCAGAAAGGACGTTTACACTATCACAGAAATTATGTTGGTTTCAACTGTTTTCTGTATCATTTACGGCACCTGTCGTGGTATTTTGTGAAAAGGAATAAAAACAAACGAAACCCATTGTTTGAAATTAGTCATGATGCTGATCGTTGACGTCCTTCAGCGTGGATAGAAGTCTTTAGAAAACCATGGTTACCTGATGTATTTATTTAAGCATTGAACTTAGCGCATTATGATTTGTTTGCTTGCAAAGCTGTGTCATTCAAATAGATCATAAATACCATACAAAAACAGTTCAATGCTTAAATAATGTAGCATTAATACTCAAATTACCTGTGGTTTCGATAAGTAGTTTTACCTGTATAATAAATTTACTATGTATATGAAGGGAAAATGATGTGCATGTTTACTTAATACACAATTTAAATAGACGGTAAAGTCGTTTACACCACTATACCATATGTGATATTTTCCGGTTTCTTTTATTAAAGAACGGTAAATTAAAGATGAAAAGTTGTAAATACTTAGGTAATGTATAATAGGTGAGTTATTTGCCATGTGGAACACTGTGCTGGGTGCTATCGGCACGTTATTTTAGTGAGATAGAACTCTAAGACGGCAACAGATCCGCGATATCACAAGGTGGCAACTACACCAGCGGACACTGCCACCTGCACACATACACACAAGCTTTAATGTTGAGGGTTCGCCCAGGTGAGGAAGGCAATGGGTTTTGTCCCAAGGCCGGGATATACCAAAGTCATTAAAATTGGTAGTTATTCTCTGCTTAACATTCAGCATTAAGGGTAATGGCAACAATTCGTTCAGCCGTTGTCGGTACATGTATATTGTAACCGGGCGGAATGCTTTGCTGGGTGCCTTCGGCATGGTATTTCAGTGAGAAATCACTATAAAGTTGGCATCACATCCACACTATCACAAGGAGGCAAGTACATCAACATACCCTATATCCGGCACGCATACACACATGCACGCATACACATGGAGGCACGTCCTTAAATGACCTTAGCTGTTAAAAGGACGTTAAACAAAATAAAACCAACCAAACCAATGAACGTTTTGTCATATTGTTTCGTTTCTTTTTTTTCCAGAACAACAGTGTTCATGTGTTTCTGTATGCATTAGGATGGGAAATGTTCAACGGAAAAAACGCTAATCTTAATATTCAAACTTTGATGAAACTTGCTGACCAGAACAATAAGCTGCTAACCCCTCCTGGTAGTTCGCCTGATGTACTGCAATGGCCGGTAAGATTTATATATCCTTGTTCAGATATCAGTAAAAAGGACTGATCTATATAATGAATAATTAACAGTTGTACGTATGAACTGTTCAAAAAACAAACTTTAAATTAAACTTAGTTCATTGATATCCGTCTATCCACTGCCCTTACGTAAAAAATAAATATTCAAGTGTGGATGTTTTCGCGCTATTTCACTCAACGCGGATAAAGCAAATAATTCCACACCGCAAAAATGTGCACATCAACGACACATTAAGTCAAGGTCACACCTTCTAGTAAAACCAGCATCACCACAACACACCTGTGAACATTTCTCACTACATCCAGTCATAACTCAACACTAGCGATCAAACCTTCACAATAGCAATACACACCAAGCTTTATTGATCAAACTTTCACCCCATTGACTCAAAACTAACAATAACAATCAGCATTCTTCAGATATACACTGTAACAACTTGTATAATGTAGTATGTATGATAGACATACGAGGGTTACATGTAACAATTTCAGAATTAAATTAATAGGCAAGCAGCTGCAATTGAATAAAACCTACATTCAATATAAACTAGGTGTTGTCAGACCAGCTGGTTACCTTACATCTGACATGATAGATATTGTTCTTTATGACAAGGATTTCCCAGACACACCTGTTGGTCCTCCAGGTTATATCACCTTTATTCCGGATGCTAACGGACAACACCTGAGCACCATCCTCGGGAGATATTACACACACTTGCCTATGGTGAAGCGAACAACGCCTACCATCAGTCTTCCCTACGTAAAACAGGAATTAGGTAATTATATAGAGGACAGAGCTATATCATTATAACAATCAGGATAGCATCTCTTCTTCTTTCTTATCTCGTTTACAAAAACGACAAACATAGCAATCATATTTAATTCGTTCGCTATATGTATGTGGGTTTCTCCCAATTGCTTACCTCTTGCATTTTAATTTGCATTTTTGACATTCTTTAAATTGCTGTTGTTTTCATTCATTCATTCTGTCATTCATTCATTTATTCATTCGTTCCCATCCCCGTCAATCGATAGCTTAATTCGTTCGATCAATGGTTAGTTCGTTCGTTCTTTCGTCAGGTCACACATGCCCTCATTGATTGGGTAATAAATTAAACAATATACATAAATTAAACAATATACATTGCATGACATCCTTTTTGTTCAGGTCACGTGGTGACACTCGGACTACCCGTGTCGGATGACGGTGGTGAATTTGTAGGCGTGGTCGCCTTAGATTTGTCGTTGGCGGCTTTACTGTATGATGTGCGCCAGTACAATGCTGGTCAACATGACAGCTATGTGTTTGTGTCTGGCATTGGAGGTAAACCTTCTCAGAATAATGATCCATTTGTTATCACTTAGGCTTTTTTATCACATCATGTTTTACTCCAATTAGACATTTACATATTCAATGTAGGAAAAGTGCTAAACCGAGCAAAACTAACATAATTGTTACTTTTATAAGCATGTATTAAACGATCAAGTTTTATAAAATGACCTACATTATTATCTGCGATTTGTTAAAAGGATTGAATTATTAAACTGTTTCCCTCTAGAAAGTTTATTGGCATCGTTATATGTTAACTCTATGATTTATTTTGTTCATACACAAAAGCATCGAGTATTTTTTAACCGGTGAGGTTTTTAATTGCAAAACAAATGAATGGAAAATTGTGTATTGAGATAGGTATGTTTCCTGCATTAGATTTACTTGTGTTATTAATCGAGATATCACTGAATCCTCCGTTAGGTATACTTGTAATATTTACTGAGATATCACTGTTTACTCCGTTAGATATACTTGTGATATTTATCGAGACCTTAGTTAGGTATACATGTACCTGTTGTATTTATAGAGATATTTCCGTTTCCTCCGTTAAGTATACCTGTATTATTTAATTTAGATATCTCTGTTTCTTCTGTTAGGTATACTTGTAATATTTACTGAGATATCACTGTTTCCTCCGTTAAGTATACCTGTATTATTTATTTTAGATATCTCTGTTTCTTCCGTTAGGTATACCTGTATTATTTATTTTAGATATATCTGTTTCTTCCGTTAGGTATACTTGTATGGCATCCATTGCTCAGACGGCCCCATTACAGGGAGGATTCCCGGTTGTTCCACATACGGGATCTTGAACCTACACTAACCGATGAAGCAGTGTATAACATAACAAATGGCATTAAAGGGTGGCAGACAACTCGAGTAAGTATACAAATTTACATTTTGTCAATAATATATATACAATTTGCACATTTTATCTGTTTGCACACAACTGATACAATGTACACGTATGTATCATAAATACAGGAAATACACATAGCACCCAAGTACACTTTAAACACAATTTGCAATAACTACACTATATTTACCATGTATATATAGTAGTTTAATCACATGATAATACACTTATGTACCATCAGTTTGACCACATTCGATGCCCAGATAAATACAAAAACGTACATGTAAATAAACGGAAGGGACATTATAGATACAGGATATATTGAGCAAGATCTTAGTACACTTTCGGACAATGGAAGAACACTGTAAGTGCAATGACCGGATCGAGGCATAGGATGCTGTAATATTAAATCCAGTTATTTTATCGAGCAAACAGAAAAAGGATACAATACAACCCTTAATATACATTGTTTAACATATACATTACTAGTTTAAAGATAAACATAGTAGAAGTTGTACGGTACACAGAGTACAATTCAGATATAGAGTATACACTGACTGAATAACAAAGTGTTATCAAAACCGTTATTCTAACTCAAACATATATCTAGAGAAAGTTCTAAAATGGAAAGCCAGGACAGTAACGACCAATCAACCGGATATACTAATTATCAAAATAACACATCAACCTCTGTGTTTGCACTACGAAATATAATGTATCTCAATGATATTTTGATAGCGACCAAGCTGCAACTCTCGAAACGTGGTGTTGCAAGTTTTTATTTCAAAAAACGTCTGTCATGGAAACGTGGAGAGCAAACTCTTGAATGCGTTATCTACTGGTTTTGGAAGCAGGAATATAAATATTAAGAACGGGAGAGTTCACGATGTTATCTAGCTTTCTAGTTTAGGAGGGTATATACAATCGCATTGATCATAACATGTCTTGTTATTTAAAGAATAACGGAAATGGAACATGATAATTATTTGTTTTCATTGTATTGGAAATTAAATTGACTATCTGATATAGGTGGATATGTTTTCTGCGTAATTGTTTCAAGGGTGTCGACTCCAAAGACTGTTTAGCGGCCTTCTACTACACACCTGTTAACGGGTTTGAGGACAGTTTTGTGGCGATTTTGAAGAAATGTGAAAATGAGGATATGGAAACATACAAGAATGTAAGTAATACATTTTTTTTGTCGATCTCCTTGTGACCGAAACACGGAGATTCAGAGATTTGGAGAAAAGTCATTGAGAGAGAGTGTGTGTGTGTGTAAATTGTTAATCAGAGATATGCTACTTTTTCAGACTTCAACTCTCGGTTTAAACGAAAAGGTTACACTACAAAATACGGTATACGAGAAAATGAAAACCGGTGACACCAACGTTTGCATTCTTGAAGGAATCCCAGTGCTAAACAACGAGACAGTAACATGGGTGAGCTTTCAAATGAAATAGAAGCTTATATTTACGAATCCAATCAAACCTAATCAATATATGTCATACTGAATTACTGAATTTCTGTATCGATTTTGAATCTAATTGCGATTTGGTTGAATCGGCCGTTTCTTTGCTATACTAATTATTCCTGTGTTGCTTGATGATAATGTCATGTAACTTATTTATATTGATTTCCTACTTATTTAAGCTGTTTCCCTTAGTTGTCTGGTTTTTTTCTGTACTTGTTTTTTTGTGATACTTAGTTATACCATTTTCCTTATGCTATCGGTTCTATTTCTCCTAACTTTGTTTTTTTCCTCTGGGCTACATTTATTCTGTCCATACTTCCTACATTTCCCCTGTACTGAGTTTGTTGGCTTTTCCTTTGTTACAAATCTGGTTTTACCTCATTTGTCCGAGGCCTATCGGAACATTCCTTTTCATTTTATGACTTTTTATCCTAATATACACCCTTTACATATGTACATAATATACACCCTTTACAGATTATATAATATATACAGATTATATAATAAACACACTTTACAGATTATATAATATACACACTTTACAGATTATATAATATATACACTTTACAGATTATATAATATACACACTTTACAGATTATATAATATATACACTTTACAGATTATATAATATATACACTTTACAGATTATATAATATACACACTTTCCAGATTATTTAAATTGAAATTAAACAGTACTCCTCTAATCTTTTAATTCATAAATTTTTTTGAATAAGTTTTGCGAACCTGTCCCTTTGTTTCAACTAAACAGTAATTATGACAATTAGGATTTCCGACCTTTTGGCCCCTAGAGTCACCGATGAGTCCTAGAAAGAAGAAACATCTGTATACAGTGAAAATCATCACTGACATACTGTATCTATGACTAAGCATTAAAGGTGCAGTCACGTGTTTGTGTGTTACGTTCATCTTCATTAGTTTATTTTCCCTTTGTTTCTTTGTTATGATTTTATGTTCCCTGTTAAACTTTATTTTTCTCTGTGCTAATATCTTACGTTGCATAGGTCACCTATTGAAACTGCAAAACAGACCGGTTTTACTGCTAAACTTAACTTATCTGTTAAGAATCAATATTTACAACTAGTATGTATAGTTTCGACGTCAAACTCAGTCAATCTTACAGCAACATTGAGAACGCGAGATGACATTTCGCTTATTATTGGTAATTTACAAAACTATGTAATAAAATTTCATGTCGTTTTCAGCACATTGACATTTATCAATACCATGAAAATAATATCCCATCCAATTTTAAAAACAGGTTAATACCACCTAGATTAAAAGAATAAGATATAAAACAGCGGCAAAACAACATGTTTACAATACGTCAAAATATTAAAATAGTTCGCAGATGTCGATACTATTATGTGATATGCTTACGTACATTTTCTTATCTCGTGTTTCCTTGTCTGGCTTCAGATGAAGAAACATTAGAGCCGCCATCATCCCCTGATATTTTCCTACAATATTTCAGAATTTACAAAATGAGGAAAAACTTTCTTCTCTGTCTTAGATCACTGTTGACGTTCTGGGTTCGTTTCCTTTCGATTTCTATTTCTATCAACCTCTAGTATGGACAAATATTTGTATGGGTTGATACAGTATTTTGTTCTATTATTCGTTAGTTTCCATCAGATGTAGTAGCAGGTCACATCCATAGTTTTGGACCTGTTCAAAATCTATCTCAAATAGATGAAGGGCTATTCGACAATATAACAGATTTTGCTGTACAATTTGGTAAGTAACACTTGTTTCGTTAAAGCATACTATTATTTGTCGATTTTCTGTCGCGTGTATGTAACTTCTAACCTACTGAATGTATACAAAGTGTCGAGATATTGTAGTGTAGTGTTTCAGTGCCAACTGCATCAAAGACAGTTAAAACATCAAACCAAAATAAGGGGGAAAAAACATGATTATAAATTTAACCGAGGCAGAAAAATACTAAGAGAACTTCAGAGTGTTAATCCAGCTGTATTCGAACTCAAAAATCGATGAAAAAAGGCAAAATATTTAAAAAGATGATATGAACACGAAGACCCTTCAATAAAGGGCGAAAAGACATAATATGTCAGACTTGGCATGTCGAAATTCATATTGCACAAGGGAATAGATCCTTTCCTACCATTATTTTGATAGCGACAACAAAACTTTCCCATATTCGTTTATACTTGACTCTAAAATTATTTTGTTGTAAGTGTTTCCGTCAACATTCGACAACTATCACCAACAAATTGATATCTGATGCAAATCTGGGAATATCGAGTCGAATGCGACTTGTTAATACCTTCGTTAGGCAAAACAGGAAGTAATTATCAAGAAAGGGGAAGTTCACGAACACAGTTGAGTAGTGAGCCGTCCCTTTCGGTCATGTAATAGGTACATAGACTAAAAAATGAACTTTGACTCTTGGGTTTGAAAGGTCATGTCTAAATGCAAAGGTTAACTGAAAACTATAATACCCACGCCCCAGCTGTCTATTTGAAAAAACATGATGTTGATAAAATTCAAACATCGGCTTTGTTATAGGGGTATCAATAGGAACAGCAATTGATTTATACTTGACAAAACAAAGAACGGATTCAAGTGATGTTTCATGGAGGTAAGTTGATGTACACAGTTTGTTATGAGAAAAGCAACAAATTACAATTTACTAATTTCATAAAAATACTTATTTCCATAGCATAGTTACTGTAAAAGCTCTTGGAAGAAATATACTTTAAACTACAAAATGCATACCCTAAAATTAAGATTAGTGTCAGTAAAAACAAGACTAACGTTTACTTTGCAATTGGCAGTGACAAACGCTGCAATGTACGATAATTAAATCATCAAATTATTGTATGTTTATGCCAATGTAACGGTAAATAATCACGTTGTATTTGGTTGCTTCATCGTTAATTAAAATCTTTTCTTCATATCCAGTCATTGCATCATTACGTAAAATTGTTATATTTTTTTCAAATTATTATAACGTTATGTCAAGATATTGCATTGTACCTCGCTATTGTGTTATAACGTTAATGTATTATTTTGTATCATGTTATTTTATCATTACGTAACATTATTATATTGCATCGAATTATTATATCGTTACCATAACGTATTACTTTGTATACAGCTATGGTATTATTACGTTATCGAATTATTTTGTATCCTGTTATTGTATCGTTATTAAAAAGTGTTACATTGCTTCCAGCTATAGAACTATTACGTAAATATACCATTATTTCAACAATCATCATGTTAATATACCATTGTTCAAGTAGTATTATTATGCTAATGTATCATTATGATTATTAAAAATATCTTTTTTGACTTATTCATATATTGCCAACTAAATATTGCTTTTATTTGATGAATTTGACATAACAATAAAGGGCAATATACATATAATTCTTTCCGTAGTCGAAACTTACACGAACTGAATCACTTTAAACACTCTTCACAATACTTGAAACGCTATGAATTTTATTCACGCCTATTTTGGTCATAATGTTGTTGCGTGCGATATGTTTCCTTTTGTCACGTTGTCTTTCCTTGCGTGCATATTCTAGAAATACTCAGAGGTATACACTGAGGACAGTGATGCGTTACAATGGTTCGGATCACGCGTACTGTAATAAATTAGCCTTCATTGGCCTAGTGATATTTTGGTTTTATACCTAAAATATTTTGAATCAGCACCAACAAATCGTTTAGCAGTGACACATTGTCACTAATCCAAGGAATAAAAGCCGTTCACTGAGCTTGAAATAGCACTGGATAGGTTCGTTGTCGTTAGCAGTTAAAGTGCCCGTAGTTTTAATGTCAGTGACACGCCGTATAACTTGTAATGACCGTTTCAAGCAATAAAAGAAATATCAAGACATGTAATAAAAGACCCGTTAGTTATCGAGTACGGAATGGCACCACTAATGCGACCGACAATTAGGACCGTTAAGGTCCTTACTTGTCTTCCATGTGCAGTATACACAAACGGTTCTAAAGATAGTGACAGCTTCTGTCTAGCGAGGTATCTCCGGAGCCTTTACTCGGTTCCATTGATGAACAGTAGGGACAAGTGTATTTATATATATATTTGAACTAGCAGCACTCCTTACTTGTACATGCTATATCGCACTTTACATATAAATCAACCACCTAGTGGGCAGGCCTTCCCTTCAATGGAAACTTCACAAGCGCATTTTGTATTTGGGGAATTTGACAATGACAGTCATCATCTGACATTTGTTTTTCAAAATATTGATAATATTGTAATAGAAGCTATGTTTATAGTCGAAATATATCAATTTTCATTGAAACCGGTGAGCAATAATATGAGTATAATGATTAATGCTGCCGATCATCTCAAACTGCCGTTATTTTATAACTTTTATAAATGATAGACTGATATATTCTGTATGTGTCTGTACGTGATGCCTCTGTTGATGTTGCTGTGGTAAATACATGTGTACATATATCTCATGATATTCTGCATTATATAGTACATGTATTAAATATGTATGGTACAGGTACGTTGGGACAGACAATGGCGTGTTCCAGGTCTACCCTGGTACGGTGTTATCCGACATGTATGACCCTCGTCTTGACACGTGGTACAAAGAAGCCATCAAATACACCCACGCAACTGTGTTTCTCGCGCAAAACAATTCAACCGTTACATTATCCCGGGCATTCTTCAAGGCCAGGTACTATTTTTGAGTGATCTATGGATAAGTGCAATAAAGGTTTTGATGTTATTTTTACTAATGAAAGTTGTAAAATCAGCAAACCCATTGGTTTAAAATTAGTCACCTGGTTATAATAAGTATACATGTATACCTTCGTAAAATAATCACTAGAGATACGAAAGCTAAAAGGAGACATTCAACTGGAAAATATGAACATCTCGTCTAGGTAGGACTTATCTCTGATACTCAAATAAAAAATAAATGAACAATCTATGTCATAATGTAACATATGTAGAAAAGCGAAATATAACGTAAATGATTCCATTCTCTTACAATATATCTAATGTTCAGGGGAACATGGAATATCCTCTATTAGTTTAATACCTTACTTTAATAAGGTACGAAAATAACTGTCCTATCATCCTACCACAGAGGACGTGTAGCTGGCGTGTTGGCCGCAGACGTTGAAACACGGCAAATGAACGCGGTGTTCTTCAACATTCTCCGACCATGTAACAAGGAGAACAAACAGTGTTTCATTTTGAATGACAAAGGGTATGTACAAGAGGCAGACATGCTTTTCTTAGCACATGGTTATCATTCGTAATAGAAATAACTTCCAATAGTGTTACTTAAATTTCCAAAGGCTTGACAAAATGTAAAAAATACGTGTATGTTTTTGAAATATTATACTGACTTTTGGGTTTGTGTTAGTTCCCACCTCATAATAAACACATGGTACTTTACAGTCGCGTTAAAACAATTTTAACTATGGTTTTTCCTCTACAAATGAAGTTTAATTCTATTTTTTTTTTTCAGACAGAAACATACATATACATTTTACATAGTATTATCAATATACACAAACACGCACACATATACATTTTGCAATGTCAAAAATGTTCAATACAATGGACTATCATCGTTACATTAGCTATCACCTACTCTTGCTTCATTGTTCAAGAACTGTAGAGGGGTCAATCTCGGTTACCTATACGTACCTCTAAGACACTAACGATGTATGTCAGGATGAAATAGCACTTATCTGGTTTGTCTATACACGCTAACACACCTAACGTCATCTCTCTGAATTATTAATGCACACTAATGTGTCCCTTTGTCTACTAGGTATGTTATGTATGGAGAAACAGTTCAATCAACTGATCAACATGTAACCCAGATACTACCGGAGGTAGCCAGCTCATTACTACGAATTGGACTATTAGAGGTAAACTTTCATTGAATTTTTAATTACAAATTCCGTTCCTACGTACGTCACATCAATGTTTCTTAAACAAAACCCCCGTAAATAACAATTATAATTTTGAAAACAATCTTACATGCTTCATACATTACACTAGCATAATGGCTATACCAAGCTAAGTTCGAGAAAAAACAGAATTAGCGGATATTTTATAATGGTGCCAGTGATTCTAGAACTTGTCATGTCAAAGTCATTTTACTCTCGAGGCAATATATGTCTGGGAAAGTTTTTCCTAGATTACCGAATTCTTATCGAAGGATATTTTCCCTCCATTAAGTCTATAGCTGGGACATTTGTCTCCTAGAATACCCACCTCATTTCAAAGTCATTTTACCCTCCACGAAGTCTATATATAGGTATGTTAACGCCTAGAATACCTTCTGAATTGTTTTACTCCTACAGTACCCACTTCATGGAAAATTCATTTTACTCTTGTGGCAAGTTATATCTAGATTTTTAAATATCTACTTCATATACAGGTCATGTTTGCGGTTTTATCTTGGCATTATGCAACTACTAAAATGCATGCTTCATATCGGAATCATTGTATTCCGTGGCGGTGCTTAGTGTTTTTTACCGACTTGTGCATATCAAGGACTAGATACATTTCATATGACAATATCGAAATACCCACGCGCTTACAGATATACTGATTGAGTTCCTACATTTCCTACATCGTGACATTCTAGCCAGACCTGATTACGGGGCATAAATCCTACAGTTGATTTTCTATTCACGCGTCTGTATACTTATACTTATTAATTATCAGAATATTCTAGAAGGAAGTTTTATATTGACCAATAAGTTACGTATACACGGGTTTCTCCCAAAAATAATTCGCTCTACATTTGAACAATTTAACCGTCGTTGTGTTCAAGTGTGGTTTTGACTACGGCGTTTCAATGTCGGTTATTTATTTAAAAGGAATGTTTTCCGATTGTTTAGGTAGTTTGCGAAGATCATACTTTCCTGAATTTGGCAGGAGAGATGAAGTCGGATGATTTATGCGGTACAGGCACTGCAACCTTATTGTTTCATCAGATTCCATTTTGTCGATGCTATCCTTTTGATTTCACTATGGTGACCGATTAGGGTTACATCTGTAACCATCGTCTTTATTTGCTGTACGCCTTTTATTGTTGTCACCACGAACATCGTTTTAATAATGTTGTGTATGTCTAGATGACAAGTGGGGCGACCTTTATGTTATCTACTACTGACTATTACTTAAATTATGGAAACTGTATGTGGAACAACATTCAGTCGATTAGCAAGTATCTTCTTTGATACAAATTTACACGTACTGAAAAACTGAAACGTTCACACTGCCGCATCACGCCTTCTACAAGAATCTGATCGTCTAACAAAATAAGCCCGGCCCATGCTTCATGCTGCGGGCTGTGCTAATTAAGATCCGGTTTACAGTGAAAATGTACAGTGCAATATGACAAGCCTCTGGCCCTTCTTCGGAATCATGTCCTTCTGTAAAAATGTTTATGCCTGGGATCCTCAATATCAATATGTAGGTTTGTCGAACATTCCATATCTAATATTTACATTTGTGCCTCTAGATAACAGTACCAACTCAAAATGTTTGCATCATTCAATAAAAGCAAGTATGTAGTAATATTAACAGTACTACATGTACCGTTACATGACTTGTGGGGGGGGGGGGGGGGGGGGGGGGGGGG
>JAUMHH010168418.1:1150-16561 GCA_032359455.1 Chlamys rubida | reverse complement strand
AAGCGGCCTTCGTTAATTATTTTTACCAACATTTTCTCACCCTCGTTATATATTCCACCATAATGCACGCACATATGCTGATTATTTCTTGAATACGAATGCTATATTTTATAAATAGCAAACATATTTGCATCCCTCCCTTCCCGAAATTGTCTGCAATCATTCCCACATAAAAATCAGGTGAATTCAAAACTTTCATTTTAGATGGTTGTTGACTCATCAGGCATAATGAATGATCCAAGTTTTTGGAATAACATAACTGACGTTACGAGCAACAACGAATTCTTTCTTAACGCCTCATTTCACAATGACGTCGACGGTGCCTTAATGAATATCCGAATCAAGAGCATCATGACATGTGTTGTGAAAGGATATGATGCAAATCTAAACACAAGTATTTCGAGTCAGCAACCAGTGGTTGATCTCCTGACGGAAGGCGGGTCGAACATCACTGTCATAAAGAAACCTTCAAATTTGAAGACTCATTACAGCCAGCAAGATCTCTCCTTGACCTTCGTTCCACCTGAGAATAATTTGGAATCTATGATCTCACTCGACATGTTTTTCCAATGTGAAGGTATTGTCAAGTTACCTTAATTATAATATATGTCCGTTTATGAAAGTATTCGCCAGTTGCTGTTCGTGTCTGAGGGTATTTAGTTACTGTGTCTGTATGACGGTATTATCCAGTTACTGTAATTGAGACATCTGTTCGTGGCTGAAGGTATTGTTTAGTTATTGTGGATGTACATGTATGACGGTATTATCCAGTTACTGTAATTGAGACATCTGTTCGTGCCGGAAGGTATTGTTTAGTTATTGTGGATGTACATGTATGACGGTATTATCCAGTAACTGTAATTGAGACATCCGTTCGTTTCTGAAGGTATTGTTTAGATACTGTGGTTGTAGGACCGGTATTATCCAGAAACTGTAATTGATATATTTGTTCGTGTCTGAATGTATTGTTTAGTAACTGTGGTTGATGACGGTATCATAAAGTTACTGTAATTGAGACATCTGTTCGTGCCTGAATGTATTGTTTAGTTACTGTGGTTGTAGGACGGTATCATACAGTTACTGTAATAGGACATCTGTTCGTGCCTGAAGGTATTGTTTAGTTATTGTGGACGTACATGTATGACGGTATTATCCAGTTACTGTCATTGAGACTTCTATTCGTGCCTGAAGGTATTGGTTAGTTACTGTGGATGTACATGTATGATGGCATTATCCAGTAACTGTAATTGAGACATATGTTCGTGCCTGAAGGTATTGTTTAGTTACTGTGGTTGTAGGACGGTATTATTCAGTAATTGTAATTAACTTAGTTTAACTAAGTCTTGTTCAGTTATTGTAATTGATATATTTCTTCGTGTCTGAATGTATAGTTTAGTTACTGTGGTTGTATGACGGTATTACCCAGTAACTGTAATTAACTTAGTTTAACAGTCTTGTTCAGTTATTGTAATTGATATATTTCTTCGGGTCTGAAGGTATTGTTTAGTTACTGTGGTTGTATGACGGTATTATCCAGTTACTGTAATTGAGACATCGGTTCGTGTCTGAAGATATTATTTAGTTACTGTGCGTGTATAAAGATTTTCCCAGTTGTTGAAAGTCTCGTACAGTTGTGGGATCGCACAACGTTACACGATATGAGCGATTAAAGTATTCGCAAAAATATGGGATAGTTATCGCACAGTTGTTCGTGAGTACTGTAATTGATAAATATTGAGGCATTGCGTTTGAATAAGTACAATTCCGTATTCAAACTAATTTTTTTCCTGATTTAATTATGTTGCAATATTTCAGCTAGATTTGCATGGCTATCTTTTCATAACGCCTTAATCGACAAGTGTGTAGAAATGCGGTCATTAACATGAACGTACTGAACATACAAATAAAACATAAATAAAGTAGCTTTAGCAGGTAACGGGTTCAATTTTATATCACTAGTCAACTGGGAAGGAGGTGTGGAATTTCTACACAAATAATAACAGACCCAATTAACACAGGTGAGGTCCAGTTGTGTTTTCATAGATGCAACTGTCAACTCGCCGATGAAAATTTATTCCGCGATCAACTCTTTGCTGTGAGACATTAGTGAGTTAACGCCCTTGCTTCGTCACTAGATGGCACTGCCACCAACTTGGTCCTTCAAATTTAATGCTGACAGTGGTATTGCATGCCAATGCAACAGATACACAAAGATAATTTCAAAATATTCATCAGAAGAACAAGCAGAATAGAAACAAACATTCTTTTTATCTCATATTTCTGATCAAATAATATGTACTACGATACATAGTTATCAATTTATTTGAGAAATGTAGCTTTATAGAAATATAATATCACTTATATAGTTACATTATATAATATTTAATAGATTAAAGAAGGAAATTGAAATTTTGAAAAAGTATTAAAAAGTAAATATAAAAACATTTGCACCTCGTGTTTAAAAACTGTTAAAAAATAAAAATGAAACAATGACACATTTCATTTTCATTAAAATCATTATGCATTTAGGGAAACATAAATCCCTTTCATAAATTTCATATGTTTCGGATATTTATAGAATGTGTTTTATTTGATTCAATACTTGCAACTCTACTGTAAGCATAAAGTTTGTAAGACCAACTTGGTTACAGCACTACCTGCAAGGGTGATAACTCACTGTAGTCTCTCATCCAATACGTATATTTACGTGTACTAATACTGTACCTGACAGTACAATCTCATTATTGAAAGTTTGAAATTGTTTTTACATTGTGTGACATGCATTGAAGAATAAGTATATCTTGCTACAGGAGTCTATACATTTTAAATTTTGAAGAGATTATCGCATTGCAAATGTTCAATAATTTCTTTTGACATTTGGATACTACTGATACGTGCTAAATGAACGAAATGGCCAAATGGTACTGCATACATGTGTACTTTGATTGGGCAATTCATCGACATATAAACGTTTATAAAGACGCTCCCTTCTTTGTATTGTATAACAAGTGAATGCCTCAGCAAGTATATGATCTTTTGATATAAGAATACTAACCATTTGTCGCAATGTTAATATTTCTCTAATATGTATTCCTTCAAGCCTGCCTCCAGGATGCTCAGGTGTCGTTTCTCATCGTCAAATCGGATCAGATCCTGCAGGACGACTTCGACATAGCAATAAACTTTGTAAAAAAGATGATAAATCTTATGAGAAACAGTGAATTTTCTCTGCACACGTTTAATGAAACGATCTTTGAAACTGTCTTTCCTTTTGGAGACGGAGTATCCTCGGGATCTGCGGTGAACAGTTATTTCGGTATTATCGAAACAACTACAAATACTCCTAGTACTACATACACCACAAATACCACGGATATATCAAATATCACTACTACCGTAGGCACTACAACAACTACCACTACTACCATAGCGCCTACAACTACCACTACTACCATAGCGCCTACAACTACCACTACTACCACAGATACATCACAAGTTGTGACTGTGCATATTGACTCTGCAATCCTCAATTTGACGTCATATCTATTAGCGGACGCCGACTGGTCAAAGCAGCAGATTGCAGTAATCATAACTGATGGTGCATTTGGGTTAAATTTAACCACGATGCATACCGCTCTGTGGGAACTGCGCAGCAGGAAGGTCACCGTAATGGCGGTTGGATATGGACCAGCAACATTCAGTAATGTCAGATTACTGGTTAATTCTCCAGCCTCTTGGTACACATTCCGGCTTTCTAGGGATCCAACAGAGATAATTGAAACAGAGGATTTGCAAGATCTTCTGAGCAAATTCTGTTATGGTAAATATTTTAAGCACATGCTGCTATATTTTTTGTATATAAAATGTAAAAGCAAATATTACATTGATACATTGGTATCTCGTTTCAGTACAATTGGCTCATCAATTCTCTTTATATACTATGCAATACAGGAAAATGTATATTTGAACACGAAACAGTAGTGTAGTTCGGATCCATAGTATGAGTTTAACGTTAATCTGAAACTATATTTTTATTATTTCTTTGATACTAGAAAAACATAATGTTTTAATCCTTTTATAGAGGGAAACAATGCCGAACATGTGCGGACAACTTCATTTACCTATCACGAGCTTTACAATTGTAGGACGTAATTTATTCTTCCGTTGATTATTTAACAAAAAAGATGTTACTTTGTGCACACAAATTGTAGGTATTTCTATATCCCAAAACAAAACATGTAAAAAATTGGCTTTTTTTAAACCAGATAGAGTAGAACATATTTGTTGCATTTTCACGTATTTTATTGAAAAAATTATTTTATTTTAAGTACATGTAAATCAGATCGGAAATCTATGACCTTTTATCATTAATAGGTTTAATAAGGCGGTTATTTAATAAGTAAAAAACATAGCACAGCATATATAATAAAATGTATCAACCTGTTCTTTGTAATGCCTATTTATCATTTAAGGTATGCAATTTTGTGAAAAATAATGCTGAACATTCTTAAAGTACTTTCAATTTACCATTGTTATGACATTTTGATGTATGTTTTAGGTAACTATGGTGATCTGGCCTTTAACGCTGTGCGTTTTGGCCGCGTGTCTGCTCTTATGCTCAACGAAACGAGCAATCGATGGCAGATCTCCGAAAACATAAAGGTGACGGATACAATTTATCTAAACTCCTCTGTGATATTCACATTAATAATTTTTCGATGCTACTACTTTCTGATTCTTCACCTTTATAGTTGTGGTTATAAAATGTTCAATTGATATGGAATATCATTTCATAGTTAAGGTTCTTTATTAGGATTTTTTTATAGGAGAAAAATACTTAATCGTTTCTAACTTTTACTTAATATTGCTACCGTGTTTTCCTTTCAGATGAAAGACATATCAATGGCCACGTCGACGGTTACTTTCAAGAGCAACTTTCTAGGGACGTTTGGTTCAAATGTGTTTGTTGTCCCGCCAGATGTGATAAACTTTGATACACTGTTCGTGGATTTTGCCCAAAAGCTAAAAGACTCGCCATACGTTCTTGCTGTCAATGTTAGCTGCCTTGTTCTCATGCTTTTACTAATGGTTTTCCTCAAATACTTCGACAGGAAAGATATTTTAATGGTAAATAAAGTTAACCTTATTGATTATGGATTGCTTATTTTAACAATAAAATTATCCATGTTAACAGAAATCGCTATAGCTTGTATTTGTATATTTCAGACAAAACAACATAAAACTATTTTAGAAAAAAAAATATCAGTTTCATTATTTAGTTATTAATTTATTTTAATTAAGATTGATCCATGTAAAACAAATCGCTGTATAGTTTGTTTTTGAAAAATTTTTATTTAAAACATTATAAAACTATTACGGAAAAGGTTGTCAGTTCATTTTGTATCTAAACTTTTATAATACATTTTAGAAAAGAGGATATATATTTTCAGTGGGATTATCTCCCTTTAAAGAACAATCTGCCGAGGGCCCGCTACTCGTACTACATGTCCTTCTACACTGGTTTTTGGTCCAGCAGCCGCCTCTCCTCCACACCTTTTGTCATCATAAAGGGATCTAAGGGGATGACAGGAGCTCGAGCAGTCAATGACGGGAAACGAAAGGTTCAAACTCCATTTACGCTTACCCATAAAAGTGTGATGCAATTTTCCATGTCTTTCCCATTTATGTCTTTGACAACTTATTTGTTAATATCACAGTAGTATTGTAACACTTTTTTATAGTATTTTACTTATTTGTTTTACTGTATTTGTAGATGTTTGAGCGCTGGACACTTGGTAACTTTGTGTTGACCACTGACAGAGAACTAGGAAAACTTTCGGAAATCAAAGTTTGGCATGACGAGCGGGGTGATTCTCCTAGCTGGTACCTTGAAAAAGTTCTGATCTATGATCAATCTAACGCAGAAAAGTATGTCATTTTTTCCCAGTCTTTAAATTCAAGTTTTACATGGTATTTCAGTTAAGGTATTGTTAGGAATTGTTTTACTAGCTAATGAAAAGTCAAGTTGAAATTCATGTACAAATTCTTTTGAAATTAAACTTGGATATTGAATCGCCTGAAAATGCGATAGATATTGTGATGCTGCATACGACTTCCTTCAAATTTTATTTTTGTCCCAGGTACACATTCCTGTGTGGCAAGTGGCTAGCCCCGGATCGGGACGACTGTCAAACAAAACGAAATCTATATGCTGCCGAGACAGAATTGAAGGACGGCCATGTCCTATTCGGGAGTAACGCTAGATTCAACCTGTTCGACGACTACTTGTTGCTTTCACTGTTTAGTAGACCTTCAGCCAGCCTTTTTACAAGAGTTCAACGATGTATTTGTGTTTTTTCCATGCTGTTTTTGTCCATGCTAGCAAATGCAATGTGGTACAGGACATCTGAAGGAGTTCAAACCTATGGAATTCAGCTAGGACCCTTTAGTCTCACCTACACAAATATTTATGTTGGTTGCATGGCGAGTTTAGTGACATTCATTCCAGGATTTGTTATTGCGTGGATATTCCGGAATCGCAAAGTTAAGGTCGGTAAATCTTTGTTTGAACAAAACACAAAAGAAGTTATTAACGAAGGCTCATTGCCTTGGTGGTTTATATTTGTTGGCTACGCGATAGCAATCGCATGTATGTCTTCTGGTGCGACCTTCACCTTCTTCTATAGTATTGAGTGGGGACGGGATACAACTGTTGAATGGCTTATGTCCTTCACATTCGGAACTGTACAGGGAATACTGTTTCTAGATCCACTTAAGGTAAGTAATATCCGTTATCAATATTGATTTCTTAGGACTAGGTTTCGAGAAATTTAGTGTTACATTCACTTCAGTGCTCGTATTGCATTACTGGATATTTGTAAAAAAAAAGATATTATACATTCACGGCAATGCGATTTCTTTCAAATATTCAAGTTACCGCTGTAAATTTCTTATCAGAACAAGACCCCTATTAACAGGTTTGAGGAATAGAAATGAAACAAAAAGTGATCTTATCATGCACCATAACCCCTCACATTGATGAGAAAATGTGTCATATACTTTCGTCTTCTGATAATTTTATAGATTTCACTAAATTCTCTAAAGGAATTATGCACTTTTCACTCAATGTTACTTTTTCTTGTTTTCCCATGTTGCAAAAATGCTATTTTCAAACATTTTTATTTGTTTAAGCAAACTAATTGAATCATAACCGTTACATTTTCCGCAAACATAACATTCAATGGTACTGGATGGAATACAAGTTGTTTATGCTCAAAACTCATTCCTTTGTAGGTGATCTTTCTTACCTTGATGATAGCGTTTCTCTGCAAGAAGTATGCCCAGAAAGATCTGGAGGAAATGGCCCCGGTCCTAGTGGAGAAGGGCATACCAGATGACAGTGATGTGCACAATGTTGATTCTGTTAACGTTGATGATGGTACGTGTGTCTACCTGTATAAGGTTCGAAAGTAATAAAGAAACTTGAAACCGTTGCTTGGCCAAGAGGAATATAAACATAATTCCATCTGTTCATTGTATGTGCCTTCTCCAACTTTTATTGTGGTGTTTAAAAGAGATGAATTTGAAAAAAAAAGTTGTATAGAAGTCTGCTTTGAGATACAATAATTTATTCCAGATGCACACTAGCAACCTAATCAGTATGGAATGCCAATAATGCATGTAGGCCTAACATCTCCTGTATGCCAATAGGATATATCCATTGAAATGCTAGTTGAACTTATATCGTAGTTGTATGTAGTTTGGGATTTCTTGACATATTTTAGTGTATCCTTATGGTCGGATTTACTCTTAATGACTTGAAACAGTACATTGTATATTTGATTAAAGGGCCGTATAATGGCCTATTTGTACAACTGTCTTCAATGGTCGGTCACTATTTATGAAGTCTGGTTGATATGGTCTACACGCACGAGAAAGTCGTGAAAATGTCCATAACCTGTTTCATCTTAAAGAGAAAAATCATTTTAATATATTAAGGGATCATCGCTGGACGCTGGATTGTATGCGATAAAAGGAACTGTGAGGTAGTCTACTGTCGTTTGAAAATAACAGCAATACCGCTGTCAACTCTACGTCATTTCTTGTTGTAAAATAATTGTTGATTGTAATTCAACTCTTTGTTAATCCTGCCTGGACACCACATAATTTTTTTCCAAAGTGCTTCTTTCTTTATTTTAATACAGTCAAACTTCGATGTTTCGAACTTTGCGGGACCATAGTGATCAATTCGAAACATCGGGACTTCGACTCATGAATATTGCACATCGAACATCGAAACCATTCACATAAGGGAAATTGTTATTCTTACATGTAATCTAATTTTAAAGTATAAATATACCTTTACAGAAACAACAATAGTATTAGTATTAACACACTGTAGTTTGCATTATGATCTTATCAAATTCAAACATTTCTTCGTTTGTCACTTAAATTCTCGGAGTATGTAGGTCCATCACATGCGCCATTGTTTGCAAGAAAAAAGATTATATGACAATCAACTTTATTAAAAATTCACACACTTAAGTAAATAACTTCATAAACCAATAAATATACAGCTCATTGTCCCATTGTCCTAGACGTAAAATCCGTGAAATGGATCATTTTAGCAAACCAGTTTCTTTGACATGGACCTTTGTTAACGATTGAAAAGTACATTCGGTGAATGTATCTTACGGAATGATCAACCCTAATTGACTATCACTTTGCGTCATAAATACACTGCTGTTTTAAGAACATAATACTGAGTTAATCAGTGTCTGTTTATTACCTGTAAATAATTAATACCGGGTTGTGTAACCTAGGTCTCCAGTTCTTTTTATTGGAGACCGAAGCATGTCCGTAAAGAGGTGTTAAAACGACCGCGTACATTTCATTGATCTCGTACAGGTACATTTTTTGCTTCGATTGTTTAGATGTAATTAGGCCTTACTTATACTTTGAAACAGTGAGTACTCTTTGTAATTGTTGGACTGTAACTCAAGATCGATCTTTTTACTTTGTGTACAGACATAGTGCTTGAAGACAAACCATCAACGACTAGTTTCAGCAAAAGGGAGAAGACTCGGTTCTATAAGTTGATTCAGCTCGACAGAAAACTGTTAATGTCTGCACGAGCTCTGCTAATACAAGCCTTCTACATAGCTCTCATTGCAATAATCTGTGCACACAACTCTGTGTGGACGTCGTATCTACAGAACAAGGCTCTGGAGAAACGTCTGACTCCGATTTATAAGGTATGAATGCCGATGAAAGTGTATCTTGGACTGCAGTACTTATTGTACATACATATTTCCTTTTATCGATGTTTAAGGATCTTTTGCTTGTTTTTTTTTCATTTGATATTTGATTTCGACCTCGTATTTTCTATTTATCAATGTTCAACGTGTCTTTATAGAGAATATTAGAACAAAATAGCATTATTAGTGTACTACAAAAAGAAAGCAAAATATGATTGTAATAAAATGGTACGCGTTACCCATAAATATGTAAATAATTACATTTAGGGTCTTATACTATTAATGTTTGTCACACTTACATTTAATTTCAAACCCCAACGTGTTTTGTAACAGCGCTGATTTGCAAATTTCCACGTTTTGTATTAAGGAAATGTAGACTTACTCTAATTAACTATTGCGCAGTACAAATATAACTCTACAATGTTTTCATTATTTCACAACAAAATGATGATTTCAACAAGAAAAAAACAAAATATTTGGTCGATAGTAAGAACATATGTACCACCATTACGTCGAACAACTATAACCTTTCATGATACTTTTCATCTCATAAATGTTTGAATGATTGCTATATTTCCAAACGAAACATTCGTTTTGAAAATTTGACTCCCGTTTAACTTACACATTATTGCATATGTAAAATTGATAATAGGCTTAGTAACAAAAACATGCTCAGGCGTGATTTGGTGAATGTGGATGACTTTCCAATGATAAAAAAAGGAACAAGAGAATGCAGTTGTATTTAGGACATTTTTTGTATCACAGATCAATAAGACCGACGATATTTGGGCGTGGTTTCGTGGACGATTTTCTGATGCTGTTTATCCAAAACTGTTTTACAATGGTGATGTTAGGCTGGATGAAGCAAGGTCTTACATGAACGACGACGTCAGCTACCGTATTGGTTTGGCCAGGATTCGTCAAATTCGAGTAAAAGGTAGGTTTGACATGCTAATATAGGTTTTCAGAGAAACTAAAGATGTGACTCAAGTTTCCCTAAGATATTTTTGTCTTTTGATTTTATCAATGTGCTTATTTCGTAATAAATTATTGCTTTCTCGGTGCTATGATTGGGTGGAATGATGCTATAAAAAATGAGAAAAATTATGAATACACGGATTCGAGATATGTGCATGTATCAGGCCTATGAAAAGGTTTTGTTAATTTTGTGTCTTTATCAATTACAATGGTAAGAATAATCAAACATAAGCCGTTTCAATCGGATTCATATGATGTTTTCTTTGAATTGCTTGAATTGCGAAATTTTAACGTTACAAAAGTAATAGTTTAGTCATAGTAATTGGTAGAGCATAATAAATGGTTTTTCCGTTGAAAAGCATTGTATATTTCACGAGTATGGCAGAATAACGACATTTTTACGAGTGCGAAGCACGAGTGAAAATATCGTTTTATTCTGTAATACGAGTAAAATATACACGGTATCTAACGGGAAAACAATTACATTTTTTTATTTAATACATTGTGAAAAGTAAACCGACAAAAATATTTTGCATCCAAAAGGTGCGGGAATACGTGTAAGTAGCGTTATATTTGACATGACGTCACACTTGACAACAAGGCTGTACGCTATTTTGAAAAGGCTACGAAACGTAATTCTACCGTTTTATGCTATTTTCTGGTAGGATTTGTTTACAAAAGATGCTATGAATCACGTTAGTATGTTAATAACTTAGTGTATGCGCCAAAAATGTACAAAAACAGCCATTTATTCTACCGTCGCTTCGTCTTCTGCTGTACAAAATACATGCAGCTGTAAAGAGAATATAACATTTTGATTTGTCAAAATAAACTACATTGTATATCATCACATGTAAAGATATGTCATTTCGTTTATCTTCACCTTCACTGTAGTGAAGATATCAGATTTTATCACACTGATACTTTCTGATTAGTCACTGGTAAGAATGTAATAAATGTATATCTTAGATATAATGTAATGCTTGTGCCAAGGTAACGAAACTGTTCACGAAGTATTATACATTCACAGGAAAATGTGACATACCTCCACTGCTCCAGAATCTCATCTCTAAATGCCCTCCAGAATATTCGGCTGACGACATGGAAAGGGCAAATTATTGCGAAGGTAACTAAAATATGGGCATACACCTTTGGCACGAGAGAAAAATGTACTGCATGCTTAATTATGGCTTAAATAAAAAAAATGTATTCAGGATCAAATGTAATAGCGATTTTGACATTTATGTAGGTTAACGTTAGATGTAACCTTCCCTCAACTATGATATAAATATAACAATTATTATTAGCACTATGCAATTGGGAATCATTGGTTTCAATTAAATAGACTACATGGTATATATGAGTTAAGGATATTTGGAATCGATTGTCAGTACAAGCTGATTTTTGCCATCATTTTTCTCTCCATAGCATTTGTTTCCTAATCGATGTATATTTAATTGCCATCCCGCGAGAATCGGTAAAATGTGACAAGAGCTATGTATATTGACATGACATTGGGATTTCACAATCAAACAGAGAGCATAGCATTGTCTGTGTATTCTGACGTCACAAAAAAGTCTCCCATAAAATGTAGCTTGGGCATAAGCTATCACCTATTTTGTGTTTTGTCCCCTTTTTGTATTCCTTGCAAGTTTGAGAGCGAGCCATTATGCTAGAAACTCACCAACAAACATTCATAGTGTCGTCCATCTTTCCTTTCATCAAAAATGAAATATAATGTTTTCATTGAATGTTTATTAGCTGAGTTGATATATTCGTAGCAGAGTTTTATTGCACAAGGAAAAAAGTGAATAGACATTAGACTGTTTTCTCAATAACAACATTTTCTTCACATGTTTAAAAACAAAATTGTGTAGTTCCATTAACACGCTTAAGTTATGTTGTAACATAATTTGAAAATTACTCACGCTTCCAGTGCCGTCCGGTCCCGTTCATGAATTTGAAAAACTTATCAATTATTCCCTGTTAGAAAAATGTATATGATATGATGTAAATATTTAACCAGGTTGGAAGACATTTAATCCGAAGAAGTGTAATGGTTCGGAATGGACGTTTAAAAATGAAGACGAGACCGATTCCCTGACTATATTCAGCAACCACGATGTCTACGGCGGCGGAGGATATGTCAAAATACTGGATCAATCCGTGCAGGAGGTCAGAAATGACCTGTATGCCATGCAAGCTTACGGGTGGATAGACCTTTATACTCGACTTATTGTTGTAGAATTCGTCGTATACAATCCAGACTCGAAAATGTTTTCCTTACCTACGATAACGATTGAAATGCCACAGACAGGAGGATATTATCTGACAGTGAAGATTAAAACAGCTCGATTGTATCCCTATATAGACACGTTTGACTTCTTAGTGCTTGGATTTCAATTACTGTTCCTAATAATAACGTTTTGTCGGCTTTTGCATTTTGTTTACATCACCTGGCAGATTGGCCGTCGCTGCTTCTCACAAATCAGTCAATGGTTGTACCTTATCAGTATAATGACGTCACTGGCAGCCATCGTTTTCTATATAATACGCATCGACAGAACTATATATACGATAGAAGCATTATTTAATTCTAGTGGTGAGTATTGACGTTTTTCAAATATTGAAAATAAATTCTTAGTACACATATTACAGTTAGTATCAAGCAAACCTGTTTGTTCAATGTTTGCACTTAATTATGCACAATACTTACAGTGATAAAAAGAGCAAAAAGCAGGTTAACTGATATTTAGTTCACTTGGCATAATATTCCTCGAACGTCCTTTTCCTAGGATTAATCAAGTTTGGGTTCATTGAAGCTAGCAGATAGTATAAATAACTACCATATATCTAAACAACTTCGAATAAACCATATTGTATATAGTCTTGATCTTTGACGTATCACTTGATGCGGCAATAAACACTGAACATTCTTGAAATAAATAACATTCGAAGTCACTGGGGTCAAATTTGATATCATCTCACACTCTTCTATTGATGAATTATTAGGCCTGAATTGGTAGAAAACCGAGATTTTTATTGCAGTTTTTAAAACAAAACAAAATCAAATAAATGACTTTGACTCAAAAGCAATATCATAGGGTTCAATTGAAAAAATCAATCATTATAAGTTGATTAATATGCCAGTTCTTTCTCACCTTTTCAGGTAAATTCGTGACATTTGATATCATTGATGTCATGGACTCCGCCTACAAAGTGTGTATCAGTGTCGAGTTGTTTGTGGCGGTGCTGAACCTATTGCGTCCACTGACATTCAATTATAACATTTACCTAATGAGGACGTCTATTTCTCTTTGCGCCAAGGACTTGATGAGCTTTGGAATTTGCATTTTGGTTCCTATGAGCGGTTTTTCAATCCTTTGCTTCGTGTGCGTAGGGCCGTATCAAATGGATTTCCGGGACATAGTTACCGCCTTTATTACACTGTTTCGAACATTACTGGCCATGGTCAAAATTCGGGACACGTTCGGAGAGAACGACATCGGTATCAGTTTTGGTTTCTCTGTATTCTTATTTGTGATGACCATCCTTATGGTGAACTTTTGTATCAGTATCCTCAACGACACGTTCAGTTATGTGAAAAACAGGAAACCAATGTCATCAGATATTGATGCGTACGACATGGAATTACACAATCATTTTTGGCGTAAAATAAATGATGCTCTGAAAATCTTTCAAAGAAAACAAAAAAAGACCGATGATGTTGTTGAAGGTGAGTATAATGTAGGTGTAACAATTATATCTAAGAATCACGTGTATATATGCAAATGCGTACATGACAACTGGTGTTAATGCTGTTCAACTTAAACGCAATCTGTCGTTCAATGATGAAAGCAATATGAAGCTCCATGTAGTTATATTTGTACTAAAACACTTTTGATGATATTTTATTGTTTTTGTATCATTTTTTCTGTCAACTTACCAACTGTGTGAATTATCAAGTTGTTGATTTGGCGTTATATAAGCAGTAAGTCATAATTCCAATGGCTAAAACTTGTTTCGCGCCTTTTGAACCTGATTTTGTACACTATTTGCTGACTTTTTGATGTTTGGTTATTACTTACAGACAAGGCTGGTGTTCTGGGCCTGTCGATGACTCTTGACAATCAGGTAAGTACATATCGTGTATCCATATAAACATAGCTCATCTTAATATACAAGTGGGTTTTCTCCGGCTACTCCGGTTTCCTCCCACAATAAGACCCCCGCGTGCTAACATCCGGGCCAACAAGAGTGATTAATATAAGTTGATATAACTTGTTTCATAATTGTTGTAAAAATAAATAAATAAAGTTTATATTTAATATACAAGTATTTTCTCTCTTCGATTTGATTTGATTGTGTGTGGTTTGATATTATTGTTATAAAATGATTAATTGTTTATTTGTTTTATAACAACAGATATTCAGAATTGTCAGTCAAGTGGAACGCGCCTACAGAAATGAAGAAACGTTTCAGAAAAAATACAAGTCTGTGAGTCTATATAATGTATTGAATATAACACAATAATGAGTTACCTTAGTTTGTTTTTCATACGACATGGCTTCCCATAATACATCTATTAAGTTTATGAAAAACACTTTGATAATAGTAAATTATCGATAGGGTTGCATAATGTTACGACTGAATTAAAAACGCCTAGCATTTATTATTCACAACGGACAACAATACCGGTGTCAACACACCCAATGTTGATAAGAAAACTACTCATACCTAGAAAACATCCAATAAGATGAAAAGACATAACTTATTTGACACAGATGTAAAACACAACCTTAAACATATATTTTTTTTTCGTTCCAGTTGATGGATGATCTTCCCAAGAAAATTCCTGTGCTTGAATACGAGGACACATCTTTTTCGTTCCGATTCGACGACATTTCCGAAGAATCAGACAGCGATACTTATTCAAATGATTATAATTTACCGTTAGCATATGAAACTATACTTGAAAGCGAAGTATAAATATCAGATAATCTCTTTTCAAATTATTATCAATATCCATAATGTTACATATCTAATTAAATCAGCGACATCAAGTTTGGTACTGAGGGCACGAGTGACTGTGTGACTATTTGTATCATTCCCCTCCCATCATCGACACCTGGAACATCCATTACTTGTCAAAAGAACCATTTTGTTCCTCACTTCC
>JAUMHH010168407.1:0-16561 GCA_032359455.1 Chlamys rubida | reverse complement strand
GGAATGTGACAATACAATTGTTGGTATATGTCACCAGGGAATGTGACAATACAGTTGTTTGTATATGTCACCAGGGAGTGTGACAATACAATTGTTAGTAGATGTCACCAGGGAGTGTGACAATACAATTGTTAGTATATGTCTCCAGGGAGTGTGACAATACAATTGTTGGTAGATGTCACCAGGGAATGTGACAATACAGTTGTTGGTATATGTCACCAGGGAATGTGACAATACCGTTGTTTGTAGATGTCACCAGGGAATGTGACAATACAATTGTTGGTATATGTCACCAGGGAATGTGACAATACAGTTGTTTGTATATGTCACCAGGGAATGTGACAATACAGTTGTTGGTAGATGTCACCAGGGAATGTGACAATACAATTGTTAGTATATGTCACCAGGGAATGTGACAATACAGTTGTTTGTATATGTCACCAGGGAATGTGACAATACAATTGTTTGTATATGTTTGGCACATGGGAAATCATAACTTATCAGTTAAATACATATCTCTACATTCAGGGATTTTAGAGGAAGTTAATAACTTTTGCAGTAAATATAAAATGAACTCTGAAAGCACTTGCTGAATCTAGCATTTTCAGTCCTGCTCTTCAGACTGTAAATTTAAACACTGACCTTTAGACAATAACGAAAGTATATCTACTTACTTTTTGGATTAAGTGACTTGTAGAATGTATATAGTCTGTGGAAGTGTCCTATATTCCTACACCTGTCTCTACGCTATGTCCAGCTCGGATACTGACGACAAACTGTCCAGTATATGCGTATATAACACTACAATTGCGTGAACTCATGTAGATAGAAAAGCATGTCTACGATTTTGTCGAAATGTAACACGTTATCAAGATCGATGCTAACCATTTTTATCCTGTTACAAAATGAATCAAATTTGGAAGCGCCATTTATGATCCTTTTTTGGCACACTGAATATTTTCCTGTTTTCCCTCACCCTTGGGATTTTGCTTAGACCAGAGATAATATTTTATTTATCTTCTATCATAGTGCATGTTTGGAAACACAAAGCTTTGATCCAATTGATGAGCTGTTTGGAGCTAAGGATCTCCGATTTCATTGTCATTGTCATTAGTATTACCTGAATGTCTGTTTTAGGATTAAGCCTTAACCCTTTCACCACTGTAGACCATAATGGACTCATCCAGATCAATGTATGGCAGAGTCTACTAAAGTTACCTAGGGGTGAAAGGGTTAAAGTTGATTCAGAAAAGCTTCAACGATTTCTCAATCACTTTGAATGATCTTGATACGGAAAATAATGAGTTTTTATTGATTCACTTTACAGCCATGTAATGTTGAGGTACATTGTATTTACATTTCCGTCCTACAACCTCTAAATAACCATAGCAACTCAAAAATGTTGTGTAAAAGGGACAATTTATGTAAAAAAAAGGTACAACATGACGAACTACTAGACGTGAACGTTTTCTAATCACAAAGTGCTTAGAGGACTTCCTGTCAAAGTGTTAGAATGATCGGTGATCAATCTGGGACCAATTAATCGGGGACCAATCAGGTCACAGTGTCAAATTCAAACTTTGTTTTCGATTAACGCTTCACGTCTGTTTGTTTGCTTGGGGTTTAGTGACCTTATAACAGCTTAGGTCGTCTGAAGACAGAAAACACGACCTGATAATTCAGCACGAACAGCTGCATGATCTGCCATTTGGTAGAACAGTTTCTTTATATTTGTCATGAATGAAAAAAAAAACACAGCCAGAAAAGACTCTAAGTTAGGTAATGGTGTTAACATTTTTGATGGTTTTTAACACAATTCCATTCAAACATATCTTTAAGATACTGCGTGTCTTGGTAAAATGTTTGAATGAAACCATGTTGTGCATTTCAGTCCATATATATAACAATCGGACACAAAAACAGATCGTATGTTTCTGGTCTAAAATACATTTTTGGAGTTTTGTAAGACTGGTAATTTCTGAAGTTTACATTTTCAAGTTTTTAAAGGAAAAGAAACTTGGGCATAGAAAGAAAAACAGTATCATCAGTGATTGTAGATGCCTTTCTTCTTTGATCCTCTGGAGAAAACATGCTGAATATGCCAGTTTCGGTTTCATTAAAACATCATTTTGATACGATACAGTCGGAAACCCCGGATAAGAACATGTTTAGAAATAAGTCTTCATTATATAACAGGCTTTTAGACACTATCGACCAAAAACGTAACTTTTTTATCTCCGACAAAGAAAGCTATTAAGGAAGTCATGTCACATGCTTTGTCTGATCGAGCGACACGATCTTCATGGCAACAAGTACAAAATGTCACTGATTTGTTCTACACAGTTCCAGAAGAAGTTTACATGCATAAGTTTCAAGTTTGAATTAACAAGAATAATATTTGAAGGTTTTTATGTTATATATCAGAAATAATCTTATAAAATTTATGGCAGCAAAAGTTGGATTTTATTGAAACCTATAGACGTGTGATATATAACACTTCCATGCATGGGTTGCCATGGTAATCATGTGCCATTGCTGTTTTCCTTTAAATGAATAAATTCACACTTTCTCCAAGCTTTGATATAAGGTGACTGCCTGATATATAAGCAATCAGTATAGATTGCACTCTCGTAACTGGTAAATAGCTTTTGATATATGCATTCATACTATTCTCAGGTATTGATTTATACAAAATGGGTGTTTTATTTTAAATGCTTTTCATGATGTTTGATTTCTCAGCATTTCACAAATATACAAGTAATTTAACATTGAATGAAGATTTATTTGGGTGTTAAAATTGGGGTTTCCCTATTACAGATCCAACAAATTTTATGCAATTTTTGTGTCGCCTGCAACGCGAGGCGACATATACGGTAGGTATTACTTTGTAGGCGTCGGCGGCGTCATCGGCGGTTGCGTCGTCCGAAACAAGGTTTCCTTGCGATAACTTGAGTTCCCTTAGGTTGATTGAACTAAAACTTGGTACACATATTGCATACCAATATAGCTCAGACAAGTACGAATTTCAGAAGTTTGTGTGCATTTTGGTAGAGTTATGCCCCTTTTATTGCCAAATAAGGGCATTGCGTAGTAAATGCAAGAACTTTTTATCTTTTAATAAATTCCTTTCAAATTTTGTATGGTAATGCTAGAAGCAATAATGTTCAACACATATTACGGGTTTTTCTGTCGAGTTTCAACTTTCCGGGTTTTGGCGTATCTGTTTACGCGACAGACAACTCAAGCCAAAACACTTTTCTTACTAAAAGCGCTGAGCAGGAGACACATCCACTCCCGTAGAATTCTTGTTTGGTAAATGATTTAAAATCCATTTGGATTTCTGGTTTAATTCCATATAAGAGTTAGATGTAAAGTTTGGTAGAGCTGTACGAGAAACCTGCCCGAGAATGCTACAACTGCTGTGTGCGACTATTTCCCGTAGTCTATGGTCGGTGACGGAGACTCGGAGTCGTACCATAATCTAATGTCCTCTCATGTGTTTCATATCGAGGTAATATTTCATCTGTACCTAACTTTATAGAATTGCTTCAATGGAGACTAAATCGTTGTTTGATCAAATTATCGCAGTCTGCTTTCCATTTTTCTATGGAAATTTCTGAGCATTTGATATCCATATGCCATTGATTCAGCTTAAATTGTTACATGGATTTTCTAGTGTTATTGGTTGCTTTTGTCTGATTAACAACTGAATTCTCAAATGACCATTATATGGAGAGAAAACAATTTTGCTACAACATCTAAAACAACAATTACTGCAAGCTTTGATCATATATTTACTTATAATAAAAAATAATAATAATGCTTTATTTATAGACGGAAATTCAATTAGTTACAAAGTTGTTATCTCCCTTGAGGCCTTCTCAGGTAACAGTAAAACCGTAATGAAGATCAGAAGATCACGATCGTAGATGTTTTATCAGCGGTATACATTGTAGCACACCGGGGAAAAGGTGTGATATTTAATAAATATCGGGATATTCATCATGGATTGGTACTTTTTAGAGGCTCTACAAGTGTCAATGTGTATGACATATATTCAATGTTGGTTATACTTTGCATGACATACACTGTAACATGGAAATTTTCATATTGTATGTGTTGAGTAAATTAGCACGAAAATATCGACACATGAATATTTATTTATAGATTATTGGTACACTGTATAGAATATATATATTTCTGTACCATTGCCAACACGAAAGTTTCCACACTGTGATCAGGTTAACCCTTTCACCACTGTAGACCATAATGGATTCACCCAGATCAATGCATGGTAGAGTCTACTGAAGTTATATAGGGGCGATCAGGTTAAAGAGTCACAATGCAAACATTTCCACTCTCGAAAATTTCCACTTCTACGGTATTCAGTGTTGGTTTGATTTGTATGACATATTCAGTGTTGGTTTGATTTGTATGACATAATCAGTGTTGGTTTGATTTGTATGACATATTCAGTGTTGGTTTGATTTGTATGACATATTCAGTGTTGGTTTGATTTGTATGACATATTCAGTGTTGTTTGATTTGTATGACATATTCAGTGTTGGTTTGATTTGTATGACGTATTCAGTGTTGGTTTGATTTGTATGATGTATTCAGTGTTGGTTTGATTTGTATGATGTATTCAGTGTTGTTTGATTTGTATGACGTATTCAGTGTTGTTTGATTTGTATGACGTATTCAGTGTTGTAAAGAGCTCTACATTGATGGTAGTTATTTGGTTGACTCTTGAAAATGCTGGGATCAATATTCAGGGATATTTGTTGTAATTTGATGGATGTCTAGATAATGAGCTGTTCTGTACGAACTATCGTGACAGTTTTGGTACTGAAATAAACTTACTGCCAACAATTAGCTCCATAAATGATAAATCAGCAAAAATAAATGGTTAATAATCAAGTCAGAACCTGCGACAAAAATGTTCATTCATGTTTGGACAAGCATGTCTGTCATAAAACTGAGATAATGAAGTGATTTGATTGGCATTGCATGTAAGAGGAAAGTGAAATCAGTTCTTTTAATGAACATTTTTTTTATGACATCACAGGAATTTTAGCTATAGTCAAAGTGAAGTTTAGCTGAAATCAAATATGATTAGCTGTACACAAACAGTTGAAGCTGGAGTTGTTTATTTTTTACACTGTAATCAAAGACGTTTAGCTGTAGTCAAAGTTAACCTATGGTCAATTAAAGAGGAGTCAGATGTGTTTGTTAAATGTTCCTTGTGTCCCAATCACATTGTTGTTTTACTCAATTAGACACATTATAATCCTGGTCAGTGAGGTGTTTAGTTGTATGAGTCTGTGAAGTAGCATAATCCTGGTCAGTGAGGTGTTTAGTTGTATAAGTCTGAATTAGCTGCTAAAGCATTTGGCTGCTTCTTTTGGGCTAATTTGGGGATTGCAGGAGAGTGGACGATGAGAAGGGGGGGGGATAGATATTGTGGGCGGGGATAGATATTGATGGTAGGTGAGTTGGGATGGGAAGGCTGATTGGCACTCTAAGGTAGATTAGACTAGACAGGAAATATAATATATTCTGAAAAAGTAAGTCTACACCATAAACAATTTATAGGAGCTTTTTGTTGGTTGTTTAATACAATTGTTTGAATATCAGTTATCTGCATGGATACACCTGCTCGCTAACACCTTGCCCTATGTCAGACAGTACTGATTGGCTGAGATAATATCACATCACTGGGCTTCAGGTTATAGACACTCGGCTGCTGAAACACGCCCGCTGGCAACGACTTTATAACGAACCCCGTTATAAATATACCATCTTACGTAACCCCGTGGCGTTAAATGTTATCCTTCATTACTCCATGGATGATAAAAAAACAGTTTTGATAAAAACGTGAGTGTTATGACGGTATAAAGACAGTTTTAATTAGACATGCACTATGTTCCCGTGTTTCTATTCTGACTGATGATCTGGTTATATACTGGTGTCCCTGATGAACCAGACGTATATTCAAATCTCATCACAACACATCTGTATACGTAATCTGCCTGTTTTTAATGAGTAAATCAGGTTTCATAATACACAGCTGTAAGATGAGTATCAATCTATTTCTCCAAATAATCGATGAAAAATCTCTGGGATTACAAAGTGTGTTTTCAAGTTATGATATAATGGATATTTGTGCTTGTGTAATAGAAACATCACATTTAATACGGTTGCTGACATTTCCATATTTCCTGCCTAATCTCTTCTGCTGTACGCATGATCCATACGATCAGGACCGTGTGAGTGAGTGAGGCTGAGCCCCTGTCTGGTATTCCTCCTGTGATACAGGAGCATTTCAGTAAAGCCATGATAAAAGTGTGAGGACAGTCGTTGCGACCTTCCTGACTTTTACAGTATAACATCAGTTAGAAAAAATCATTAAACACTACTTCTACAAAGTGATGGTCATTGTTCTAACTTGTCACGCACATTCCACATTTCCAATGAAGGAGAATGTATGTGAAACACAACTTAAACAGCTTTTCTCAGTTTATCTTTCCCTTTTTATGTATCAAAAGTTACTCCAAAAAGCATTCATTTGATTCAGACACACCTGTTATGATCATTACACACACCCTGCAGTAACTAGGAGATCATGGGACCACAGGATGTCGATTTTGAGTTTGTGTGAGTTTGGACTTGAATGAGGGAGTTTCGAGGGAAATTGGTAAATTTTTATTGAAATGAGGGAGTCCCCCCTCCTTACGAGGGAGGGTTGACAGCTATGCACGCATGGAGGCCATGTGACATTTTTATCT
Organism: Chlamys rubida; assembly: GCA_032359455.1. NCBI lineage: Eukaryota > Metazoa > Mollusca > Bivalvia > Pectinida > Pectinidae > Chlamys > Chlamys rubida. Next base: position 9,773 of record JAUMHH010168407.1, on the reverse strand, counting down.
GTAACATATGACACATAGATGGATCATGTGACATAACACATGTGACAAACGGAGAGTTGATCATGTGACACTTTACGATATTACTTGTGTGACAAATGGAAGGGTCATGTGACATGTAACATGTTTGCCACATTGAAGAGTCAGAATACACTTTTTATAACTTTTCAGAATATTTTGATGATACAGTGTGTATATATATACAAAATATTTTCCCCATAGCTATATAATTTTCCCTTCTTCATCCAAGCTCTTCGCTTTATTCTGTAAATATATGAGGGGTTTTTAGATTGGCTATCACTTATCCTTTTGTATTTTGATACCAAATTTGGGTAATTGTGGGGCATGGCGTCAGTGTTGTATCGACACCACAGTAATGGGCGGAAGTTTGCTAGACATGCCTGCAGTGCTCTGAGGTGTGCATTGTAACAGTTCTTCTGATTGGATGTGTGGCTGTAGGAGATTTTACAAACTTGTTAAATTGTGTTTTGTAAGCACAGAGTGCTCTTAAATCTGACATTTTGTGATGCTGCAATCTTTTGGCGCAATTGACCTTTTTCCTATGAAAAGTTAAATTCAAGAATTTCAGTTATTTACTCATCATGCGAACGGTTCACAGATATATTTAATTCTGATATGGTGATACATTGTGATATTTACATATGGTACTGGGGTTTAAACAGTTGTTAAGGTCAAGGGTTACTAGCTGTTACTAAAAATAGACCTGTGGGGCTCTTGCTGACCTGTCAATTTGAAAATGATCAATTTTCTTCAATCTCTCAAACACAAACAAGTAGAAAAACAATGCAAAATACAGTGAAAGCCCACTTACTCGAACTCGCATAACTCGAATACCCTCTATTCCTCAAATAGTTCGCTTGGTCCCGCCCGTGTTCTTATATATTCATTGTAAATTTACCTTGAATTACTCAAACAGCCATTGCTTGAATACCATGTAGTCCTCAAACTCTAATTTATCCCCGACCACTCAAAACCTTAGACACACCTGCGAGCCATCAACATGCCTTGAGGCACAGACTGCGCTCCACACTCATTGTGCTTATGGTGTTGGCCGGATGTCAGATAATTAGAGGGTTAATGGAGGTATCATTGTAATTTTGTTCATGCACTATGTCTCCCCTGAATACATGCCTTGATTACAAAAGTGATCTCCAAGAATAAAACATAACTCTGTCACTTACTGGCAAAGTGACCTCCCCTGATTAAAACATGACTTGATCACCTACAGGCAGAGTGACCTCCCCTGATTAAAACATGACTTGATCACCTACAGGGAGAGTGACCTCCCCTGATTAAAACACAACTTGATCACCTACAGGTAGAGTTACCTCCCCTGATAAAAACTTAACTTGATCACCTACATGTATAGTTACCTCCCCTAATTAAAATATGTCTTGATCACCTTTAGACAGAGTATTCTGCCCCTGAATAATTCAGCTGGATCCCATTTAGACATAAGGATCATTCCCTTGTACAATCTTGTCACTGTAATTAGTATTTGTGAATTATTTGAGCTACCATGGCAGGAGTCTCCATCTTAGTACAGATTTGTTCTTGTAATGAATCATTTGAGAGTAAAATGCCTAGTAGAATGAGGTTAGATTAATTGTCATCAGTGATTATGTTTGTCTGTTCAGTGAGGAGGAATTAGGTCAAATAATTGTCTCCTTCAGCAATCACGAATTGGCTTCATTGAGGAAGAATTTATGTTTGACACTCACACCCAAGTCATATTTATTCAGGATGTAGGAAGAATCATCAGAAAACTGATTTTAAAGATTATTTTGTACAATCAGATGTTTTAAATCCCCTACCTCTCCACAAAGTATTACCAGAGGAGGAGGGATTATAAGTTTGCACTCTGTCCATGAGTCACTTACTCTGGCTGAGTATTGAGTTACTTAACTCATTCACCCCTGAAGACACATTTGAAGTCTTCCAATTCAAAGGTTGGAATAGTTCATTATGAACTTTCAGGGGTGAATGAGTTAAGTTGGGTCTTGTACTCAAATGTACACCTAGCTAGGAACATTTGTTGATCATTCACAACTTGATCAGGGGAATTTCTCATGATCACCTACTCTAGCTGTGACCTACAACTACCAAATTTTGTATGTAAGTACCTCTTTGGCGGCAAGTTGTCATGCATTCAATTTGGGTCTCATGACTTGCTATATACAGAATTATAGCCTGTTGCTTTATTTTTGGAATACAAAAGTTTGTCCTGTGATTGGGGACTTTGAATAGCTCACAATACCTTGCCTGTATATAATTTTTTCAATTCAACATATAAATAAAAAATCTTCTTCTTCTGTAAGATGAAGACATGAAATATTCAAAATAATTATGACAAATGTTCAAACAATGAGCAGATATGATTTTTATTACAAAACAGGATTTAATTTTTTTTTTACAAAAAAAACAACATGATTTGATGTTTTACAGTAAACTGTTAGGATATTTATGCAAAAATTATATAAATTATATTAAATTAAGGAAATCCGTGGGATGATTTGTCTGGTTATTCTATCGTTTTTTCAGCTTTCTTAAAATTACATTCTGGCGAAATTTGAAAAAAATCTCGTAATCTAGTTGGAATTGTCAGGATTGTCGTTGACAAAGGCAAATATAATCAAATCAAATGAGGACCTGAGGCAGATGTGGACAGATAGGATCCCCTCCCGTTTATTAGGATTGATAGCGATACATTGACGCTCCAGGATCCATCAGCGATCAGTGGCTGGCATCACGATGTGTCTAGTACCATACCGACAGACTTGTATGACCGTACTTATTGCCATTACAAATCGTCATAATGAACAAAACGGAAACCATTCGTAATTTTAGATGCAGATTTATAGAGAATTTATATGAATTCTACGCCTTTTTCGGCTGCGCCCTGTATTGTGTTTGATATAATATTAGTTTATGTCACAACATTATAACTTTCAATCAATAACAGGTTTAATAAAAAACTGGTCATTGTAATAATCTGTCAGAATCTCATAACCGATACGATTGTTACGTAAGAGTCTGAGTCATAAGACTATGTAGGATTTTAATGTAAGTTAAGGCCTTTGAATGCTTACAATAAAATTTCATAGAAGAAAAATGAAATAAAATTGTTGTAGGTTATAAATTTGTGTTTGAGATCTACTGAGTCATATTGATATTGTATCAGAGATCTTTAAAGACTCTTGAAATGAGACTAACTCATTCACCCCTGAAGTTTCATAATGAACTATTCCAGCTTTTGAATTGGAAGAGTTTAAATGTGTCTTGAGGGGTGAATGAGTTTAAAAGTGTTTCAGCAGACTTACACCATTTTACAGCTCACCGATTTTTCCACACATTTTCAGTATCAAAATGTATTGGAATTTCACCTGAATTTGATATGAAAATATTTTACAAAAGTTTGCAGTCTCTTCAGCTTCTGGAGTTATCAGCTGTAGCCAATAGATACTGATCTGGTTTGTTCACTGTAAAATGTATGCTTTGGCAGTTTTATCATATTAAAGTACACCACATATTTCTTTGTTTCACTGGAAAAAATCACTAAAACACTGGCACTATATACTTGGACACAACATTGAATTGGGTGAGTCATGTGACCTTAACTCATCCACCCCTACATGTTTGACCTGTACTTGCCCATTCTTTGATTTGGTAAGGTTCAAGTGTTACTTTAGGGGTGACTGGGTTAAGTTTGGATGGTTGGATGAGGACTGTAAAGATACACCACTTCACCTTGATGACTTTGGACTGCAATAGCATCCCGAGTGTCCGATAAATAATTTACCGTAAAAACTCGTGTAATTTGCGCAGTTGTTTTTGTGTTAGAATTAAGTTTAAAGTTGGGAGGATGCAAATCACATAGCTATAGATATGTTAAGGGTTTTTCCCCAAAAAAATCGTCGATTTGCAAAGTCTGCTATCTTGAAAAGACGAAATAATTAGAAGGTTTTTTAAAAGTATTTTCAGCCCTAAAAAGTAACAGGGCAAATTACACAGGTTTTTACGGTGACCACATTTGTTTTTAAGTAGATAATTAAGTCACTCTTTTTCTATGCAAATTATCCAGCCACTTATATTCCCAGCAAAACAGGTTTGACTCCGAGTTGGACGAGTTGGACGGGCAACTGAGACAACTTTAATTTCTATATGAGAAATTGACCAGTAATATATGGTAAAACATTGACTGATAATGAGACAACCAGATTTAGTGTTGGCTGGGCCAACAAGGCAGGGCTCCACTGTTCATGTTTAGTAATTAAACCCATGCAATGTTAACTGTCTATATATCAAAGTTGGCGTCTAAATTCTATGTGACATGATCAGGCCATACATCTGTGATGATAGTCTGCTATTGTATTGGACAGAGACAGCGAAGTACTCCCAAAGAACAAGATGTCCGCCGCGGGAGGTTAACGGTGGGGCAAGTGTCAACACTCATTTGTATCACCTGTTTATAGGGATTACTCTCATCTCTAGTGAAGGGATGATTAATGTTCTTTGTGTAAAGTCTGAAGGTACTGTTTTGTCTATTTTTGTTTAATTTAGAGGTCAAAGGGCATTAGAGTCAACTTTTTTTTATTGTATATAATTATTAAAATGTGTATATAGGATCATACTTGTGTCCACAAATTTAGAAGATATACTGCCAATGCTAGAAACAGATTGTGTAGCGCTTGGGGAATGTGTCAGTATGGATTTATGTTTATTAAGGCAAATTATCAACACCTATTCGCATAAACAATATCCTCACAAGCTTAAAAAGGCCTAGAGTAAGAACAACTCTACTAAAAATCCCATAAATTGGAAAAGTATAGCCCCTCAATTTTTTGGATTTATTAAAAGCTGAAAACATTAATTGCAGTCAATTATATTTAACAATCACCATACCTGGTTGAAGGACTCAGGTTTGTTATAGTCATACACCTTGGTCAATATCGGTTTGTTAATGCTAGAAGGCAATTTATATGTCAACTAAAGTTTGGGGGGGGGGGGGGTCAACAGTAATTTGTGTAAAGTTTGGGGGAAATGTCAACAGTAATTTGTGTAAGTTTTGAGGGAGGTGTCATTCATGTAGTATATTTTGTGAAGTTAGGGGGAGCTTGGGGTCAGCAGCATATTCCAATAGCAATATGAAGAAATTCCACAAACTTTGTCCTATAAACTTTTGATGCATTAGTATGTTTTTGATTAAGTTCATCCTGTAGGGTAACTAAAATGAAACAAGATCTATTTTCTATAATGTAGTCCATAAGCTGTTTAAAGTATAGACTTTTCAGAAGCTTTTCTTAATAAGACCAGATTACATTTAAGCCTTAGCAAGGTCCTATAAACCTGATACTTCAATGTATTGACTTTAAGGAAAAGGAACTTTTAGCTAGGTAGTGTAAAATAAGTTTGAAGAAAACAGTATTAGTTTAAGATAATAATACGGTGCTGTACATTTTTGGAGGTCTGAGAGTGAAATCCGATGTTCCGTGTACATAACACTTCAGCCTGTAGATGTGTGCAGATCTAAAGAATAAATTGTAATGCAGGAGGTAGCGAGTCTCCCTGGAGAGGATTATCTCCCGTAAAAACGGTCACAAAACACGGAGACATCCGCCCTGGTTACTGATACCCATCATAGGTTTGGCTGCTTGAACATTGACCTAACTTACGACGTTAGTCTTAGCAGGAAATAAGGAAACTGTACTCAACAAAAGACTGTCTAGAAATTTAAAAAAACACAATTAAAAAAAACCCATTATATTCCTGTCACTTGTGGTCACCTATCAGGTATTTAGTAGGCACCTGCCTTTGAAATGTAGGTGACTATACTTATTTTGATTGGTAACTGTTCACAAACTGTTTTACTCCTTTATACTTCACATTTTACTTGTTCCTTGTGCTGTTCAGTACATACTGCCAAATAATCACAAAACATTTATATATTTCATAAAAGTTTATTTGTAGTTTAAAATCGGAATTAAAAGGTTCCGTCATATTTCAGCAAAAGAGTAAAATTGTATCAAATTTGTTTAAGCTAGAATTCAAGTCACGTGATGCAAAAGCTGCAAAATCAAAAACTGAAAAACAGAAATTTCTGGGATTAAACTCTTGACCTATATCCTATGCCGATCCTATACCTAAGCAAAGTAGGCAATACGGGAATGGTACGCAAATTTTCAAGGGAATTAACTCTAAAAATAACATGTTCTTTAGATTGCTTTATCTTCTACACAAGGGAGAATACTCCGTATCAATAATAACTCATCTCTGATAAGGAACTCTCCTACGTTACTATAATTTTTGCAGTGGTAACCTTTTACCTTAACACAAATTTAGGATCTGTCTACATTATCTGATATTTTCCATCGTAAAATGAGTGAAAAAATAAATTGAAAATCTCCAAGGATGTGTATCGAATTTTATTGTTCACATTTTACGCTGGAGTTGGATAACACATTTGGCAAACTGCATTACATCGATAAACATTAAAGACAATTTCCGCGGATTCCAGACCTATTATAGAACTCGTCGCCTATAATTTCATTAACAGATTGATGTATGTTTTGTAAGGCTTAAGGTGAAATTCTGCTGCCAAAACACAGAGGGAAACTTGGTCACAGACCCACAGGGCAATGATTCTAATGGAAGACAATTTTTGTGATTTGATTTAAAAAGTCAGATTAACCCTTTCACCACTGTAGACCATAATGGACTTATCCAGATCACTGCATGGTAGAGTTTATTAAAGTTACATAGGGGTGAAAGGGTTAAATACAATATCACATAACCTAAAGCTCAGTCTTTTTCATTCTTTTTTTTTTCCCTTACTGAATCTATTATATAATGATGATGAAAATAAGATCTTGACATGAATTAGCTCCCTTTAATCTTGTTTTGATTTGGTTTCTTCCCCATTTTATTCCCGACCACAGTGGAATGGAAAGAATGGAACACATACACATGGGAACTACTGTTAGAGGTGACAGGCAGACATTCGGTATCACCAGTTTCCCCAGTATATAACCATGCCTCCTATATATCAACACTGAGGGTAAAGGTCAATGGCTGTAGTGTAGTTTTCATAACACCTAGGGGATCGCCATAGAGATACTGAAGAGTTCCATTTTACCATGGCTATATATACTAAAAGCCTGACAGCCAACTGTTAATGGCCAAGATTAGAAATAGACTTCTACTTTATTTCTTTATCTTATGATAACTAATTCCCCTTGAGACAAATCATGTAATCTTCTAGGAAATGGTTCACAAATAAAAAAAACTTCCATTCATAGTTAGGGGGTAAATTTTCACTAGGTTCAGTGTCATTATTTAAGATGAATGCTTTGTTGTGCAATTATACAAGGTCTGAAAAGTGTCGGGTATATTTTACAACAATTATGAAACAAATTATTTCAACTGACATTAATCACTCTATTGGCGTGCAGGGGTCTTAATGTGGGAGGAAACCAGAGTATCCGGAGAAAACCCACATGGCCGCGTAGGTGACTCCATATTATTTCACGTCCGATTGGGGCGATTTGTCAACCAACTGTGATGGCCTGATGTAAATGTAATCCGTCTCCTTATATCTTCCTATTTGTTATTTGTATCTCCCGACAAGCACATACTCCAGGTTGATAAAACATTATATCTCCCACCAGTACATACTCCAGGTTGATAAAACATTATATCTCCCACCAGGGCATACTCCAGGTTGATATAACATTATATCTCCTGGCTGCATGTGCCTCCGTTAATAAGTCCACATTTGGTGTGTGTACTTGGTCTACTGTCTGGAATGATTGCCTTTTAGAAAAATTTCACATATTAATATTTTTTCAACAAAACAAAAGAAACCTGATAACGGGGTGATTGGGTTATATATAGTTCTTATATTTGTCAGCCCTCACCCCCACACGTTTGTCAGCCCTCTCCCACAGCGTCATAGATTATTATCACACATGAACTTCATAAGCATATTGCAAGCTACACTAGATCTAAGTGTTTTTTTAAATTAGAAAGCTCGAGAATGATTGGAGTTATGTCCCTTGAGGAGCTGTGGGATCTCTTTATTGGAGATTGCTACCGATCAGACCGTAGATAAATTTGACAACTCTGTGTTAACTCTGTTGTTTTAAATGCTTTACGAATATGGCATAATCAGTTTTATTTGATTTAGTTGGATGAGGGCAGGTCTGCACTTAACAACCTGTATGATACTGAGGCTAGAGGTCGACGGTGACTACACATTTATGTTAGAAAGGGTTGAGACTGTAGAGTTCTGCGCCAAATTAAAAGTCACAAGTGTTTTATTTTTTGCTCTAAATTTCATGCATTTCTCCTTTCCATTAGTGAATTTTCCTGAAGTCAATATTAATGCTACTGCTAAACAATGTGTACCATAGAAGACAATTGTCTTAACCCTTTCACCCCTATGTAACTTTAGTAGACTCTACCATGCATTGATCTGGATGAGTCCATTACGGTCTACAGTGGTGAAAGGGTTAAGCTGTCTCACAATATTTTTAGTTCAGTGGTTTTCAACATGCAAAAAATAATCCAAAAGGAATCAATTTTTGTGGCAACATTTTGTTCTTAACTCATTCACCCCTGAAATTTCATAATGAACTACTCCAACCTTTGAAATAGTAGAGTTCAAATGTGTCTTCAGGGGTGAATGAGTTAATCTAACCATAATTATAAAGTAAAAATTTGATTCTGAGATTAACTTATCATATCATATCTTGAAAACTGCTTCCCAGAGAATTATGAAAATATCGTGGGAGAAAAATTCAGACAAGTCTCTTTCATGGTGCAAATTTTTGTTCAGTAGTGTTAAAATTGACTTCAGGAAAAAATCAACAGAAAAAATATGTAGAAATGTATGAAATATAGAGGAAAATTACGCTTATAACCTTTAACTTGCCACGCAACTCTATAGTATACAGTGTCTGTGAGTGAAATAGATACGATATAAAAATATACTATAACGGTGGAAATGTTCTCAGTGAATTGGATATCTATATATTACTGTACATTATTGATAAATAAAGTATTGTCATTAGGATGTTTTATCTCTGTTTTCTCAACACAAAAAATTGTCAGCATGAACCACACAACGCAGAAATTTCCAATATTACAGTATACGATGAAAACAGCTGACCATGCTTTTTCTTGACAACCAACACAGTTGGCTTTTAGATATACGTATCAATCTTCACGAAAAACATAAACTTGAGATAACCTTGGAGTCAGTTCAAATGATGACAGCTTGTCGTAAAAACTGGTGTCAAATGACTGCCATCACAGGGCCCAGGAGTAAACATTCCACATATCCAACACCCTGTAAGCTTTTAATACAACTGAAATAGCGTCTATGTCTTCAACTACTTCGAAATAAAACCTGAAAATATCAGGGTTTTTTTTTTACGTCAATTTTCCTTATGAGTGAAAAGCAATTATTTTCAAAACTGAAAAATTCTAAACTAATTTGTTTGTGAGAGCTTTATATATTTATATATTGTCCACATCCTTGTAAGCTATATATAACTCTTTATTTGTGAGAGCTATATTTGTTGAATACACCAATTTCTTGTATTATTCCTTTCCAAAATAAGGCCATATGATCTGTTCAAGAACCCTTAAAGATATTTTAAAGATAGTGTACCATAGTTACAAACATCATGTAACTGTGCTCTGAAGACGGCCTCCCTTTGGCCGAAACATGTCAGCACGTAGGATGTAAATCAAAC
>JAUMHH010168396.1:0-16561 GCA_032359455.1 Chlamys rubida | reverse complement strand
TTTTCATATTGGCTCTATTAGGCCTCGGTCCGTCATATTGGCCCTCGGCCTGCGGCCTTGGGCCAATATGACGGACCGAGGCCTAATAACTGAGCAATATGAAAATCACTGATTAATAACCCTATAATATTGACGATTGAGATGTTAACGACGACGACGAGGATGTATATTTCTGCAGATAATTGTGAAAATAACTCGTCAGATAACACTAACGATTATGATGGCAATGACGAATGAAACGAGTATGTGTGCTTGCAAGTGTGTATTTCTTTATCTGTTTATCTTATATAACCTTCGCAAAATAAACAATTATGAAAGCAAAAGAAAAAAAAGAGTAAAAAAAGAAAAAAACCAATTATAACAATTATGTCCAGTTAGTTGTTTACTTTCACAATTTAGAAACAAAACATGATAAAAATAAGACATATCTGTAGGTTATTAAGGAAATAGGAAGTCACACTGCAGTGTGCTAATATGTTACAAAAACTTGTGGGAATTTGTGATGAAAATATAAATAGCATATCAATTATAAAGTTGTTACAATTATGTACGTGTTTCTGTGAGTTATAACGACCGTTCAGTGTCTAATGATGAGTAATCGCCACTTGCAATAGATATATTTATCAAAAATAAAAAAATAAAAATGTATTTGGATTTGTTAAAAACAGATTAAGACCTGTATACATACAGCTGCATAAATGTAAGTACGGCACTTTGCTATTTAAATCTTCTCTAAATTTTTGTTTTCACCCGACATGAAATATCTTAGAAATAATAAGAGCTTTGATAATAAGATGAAGGAAATATTTGTCAAACAGCGAACGTTTTACTGGCCCTGGACAGGTTACTAGTACCACATTGCAGACTCGCATGCTTGATGAGCTGTCCCACTTTATATTTCTTTTCAACAAATCCTATTGTCAAATGTACAAAGGAATTAGTAAAGGCTTTATAAGTCTTCTTTTTTCAAACTTCCAGGATATGTCCAACGCTATAACACATAATAACAAGTATATACTCACAAGTAATAGCAGAGATATATATGTATGTTAATTAATTATATAAGAATGTGATCTATTGCCGATCAACGGTATTTGTCTGATTGTCAACATTAAAATAAGTATGCCGCATTATACGTGTTCATTAGAGCACAAGGAAGACATTGCCCGAGATTGTGCGTCAGTAGTTAAAGGCGTACGGTATACTATATACACACCTCTTGTTAGTGTACACACATACCGGTGTTACCAATACATAAATACGGTCAAGTTGTAGCCTAAAGTATAGTAACTTTTATCAATGGATTATATTGATCGCTATGCCGCCCCGTGGCGGGCCCCTGTGACTAGCGATGACGAAGGGGAAGGTCGGGCGGCGGAAAGCCGGTGTATAAAATGACAATGCACTGTGTATGCGAGCTTTAAAGCATTACAACCGGGAGAGAGGGGAAGGCTATTGGAAACGGTTTCTTGTTTTGTCGCTGTAGTTACACACATGCCAGGGAGAACACATGATGGAAGGTAGTCTGCTCGACATCGGCAGAACATGGATATTTATTAATGAGAGTCTCGCAGACGGACTGCTTTCGTGGAATACTAGCGGCAAAAGTAATGCTCGCATACTGCAGCCTCTTTGGGATCTACGGCTAGGCAGGGAGGAGTTCCTTCGCTCCCCCCTCTTCCCGGTTGTTCTCTCTGTGGCTTTCTACTTCAGTTTGTGTACACCATTTATGATTTTCGACTTAATCGGGAAAAAATGGACATGGATGCAAAGTTTTAAATTGCAGACCAACAAGGAGGTAACAGTTTCGCAGATCTTCGATACCTTGGGTTTGACATTTTGGAACCATGTCGTGTATATCCTCCCTGCCGCCGTATCCCAATGGGTGTGGACACCAGATACACACCTGCCCGAACTTGCACCCTCCCTGTTCGAGTTCATGTGGCACCAATTAGCAAGCCTGCTGGTTTTCGACTTTCAATACTTCGTGTGGCACTGGAGTCACCACCGCATCCGATTCCTATATAAACATATCCATGCAGTGCACCACCGGTACCACAGCCCTTTTTGCTGGGTGACCCAGTACCTGCACCCGTGGGAGCTGATTACAGTCGGGTTTCTCACAACTACTAACACCTGGTTCTTCAACTGTCATCCTCTGACCATTTGGTCTTACATGCTTGTGAGCATCGTTGTCAGTGTGGAGGCCCACATCGGCTTTGATTTACCTTTCTGCCTCCACAACTGGTTTCCTTTCGGGGTCATCGGCGGTGCGCCAAAACACGACATGCACCACCTAAAGCCTATGACTAACTTCGAGCCGTTCTTCAATCACTGGGACAAATTGTTCAGTTCTTTCTGTCCAGCCATGAAAGCAGGAGGGGTCAAACCAAAAGAGCTCTTGGACTACGAACACAAGAACAAGGAGACCAAGAAATTCATTTAAAAACTTTTAAGGTATCTATATATATACGTACCAGTATTGAGAATTACTTACTTATGTTTTCGTTAGTTTTTAACTTATTTACGTTCCCTTTCAATCGATTATTTTAGTTTTACATGTTGTGGATGGATGTTAAGATGTTACCGAGCACCTGTCGCCTATTGTCACCGTGTCTTGACAATTTAATGTCGATTCTGGGAATGGTTGTGTTGTCGCTATTATTCTTTACCCATGGAGATGATAGCATTGTGAATACTCCCGAGATTGATAACATTCAAAGGTATATCCGGATGGACAACATGTATACAACCGCGGTTTTGATATTTGGTATATCCCTTAGTTAATGGAGATTGTTTAGACCTTTAGATCCATTCGGTAATTCATTATGAGGTTTATGTATCCCGTGTAAGTCCCCCTGGTTATCAAATCCCAATGCATTAAGATTTAACTGAGTATACATTGATGTGTGTAGCAAACGCGTACATGTATGCGAGTGCCTGGTCGTGTTATTGATCTGACCAACTCATACGCGCTCCGCGACTAGGTGCACAACTGCACGTCCGCAACTAAACCTAACAATCGGTGATGATAAGGATTTATGTCTTCCCAACAGCCTAGGTCATCAGACCTCTTGACCTCTTGACCTCCTGTTAAATAGTCGGACATTATACAGTACGTCCTCAATAACGCGCTGCCGCTCACTAATTCTTAAAAAATATTTCTAATTCCCGCTTCCTCATAAATGTATTTGTTGCAGCGGTAAATTCAGGTAGGGGCGTTCTCCTAAATTTCTGTGAAAAGCAGAGGATGGTTTTGGAACATCCACACTAGTTTAGTCGTTGTAATGTAAACACATATGTGTCCGCCTGTGACCCAGTTACCTTCTATGCCGTGACGTGATACATTGTACGGCAAAAAGATGCTGCAGTGAATCTCGCTATTTTTAGCTTGCAAACAGAAAATAGATTACGCCTGCAGAGAAGGCGGTAAGGGCCAGAAAGGGTTAACGTGTGATATTTCCTTCCAGCAGTAATAATAATGAATTATCATTTCTACCGTACATGCACCAACTTAATATTTCTTTAATTATCGACCACCTTTAGCCACGTATCTTTTTGCGCTACCACCCGACCAAAGAAATAACATATATGCCGTGAAGCTTGTTTCAGTTTAAATATAAGTGTGAAACAACTACGGCAATCTAAAATGGACAGACACAAAATATGTGTTGCTTTGGCAAGTGTTAAAGTCGCAGTGTTAGGTAAATCTGAAGCTACGACCCGTCACTTATGTGTTAAAGTCGCAGTGTTAGGTAGAACTGGAGCTACGACCCGTCACTTATGTGTTAAAGGCGTAGTGTTAGGTAGAACTGGAGCTACGACCCGTCACTTATGTGTTAAAGTCGCAGTGTTAGGTAGAACTGGAGCTACGACCCGTCACTTATGTAAGTCAAATATATCTCGTGTATCCAACCCCTGTAATCAATTACTTATTTTGGTATGTTTAAGTAGATCTACTATGTCCATTCTTCAAAAGCGTCTTCTAAACCAGAGAATATTCGGGCCAGGAAACAATAGGCGACGCGTGACTCATTGTTTACATACGATGTGATGTTTCGTCAGCTTAGACAAATTGTCATTTGTAGTGTCTGTGTAGATTGTATATTTATATTTTTTCGGTTCACTACTCGTAGCTCTTAATACACAAGCAAGATTGGAATGTCGATAAAAATGTAATCTATATTTTTTAAATAGACCTTAAGACCCCCTTTCAAACAATCATATCAAATTCCTGTTCACTACCAGTATGTGTTAGTACTGGTGAGAGGGGAGGGGGTATTTGTAGGCATTTAAAAACAATTATACAGTCTATGATACAAAGATATTGTAACGGTAGACATATCTTATGTTTTTGACCGAGCTATTGAGATATCTGTGATGTTTTATTCAGTGTTAAGGACTTGGGGGCTCGGGGTGTGTCTTTATCGTTCACCTTATCATCACATGATAAATGCCCACGACAGATTAAAATAATACATGTTAGGAAAAGAGGCGTGAAAAAACGCTTGAACAAGAGGCATACTTGTAGTAAGGAGCACCTGGACATGTTACATGTGAGCGGGTGTCATAGTATGTATAAATTAAATAAGATCAGCAGACGGCATGGGGTGAGTGTAGAGGAGGCGACAAGAATCCAGGGGGAGGGGAAGGATGCAGACCAGGAGAGGAAAAGGAAGTTGGTATACAGGGGAAAACGAGCGAATGGAGATCAGTGAGGTAAGGTAAGGGTAAGGTGGAGAGGACAGAATGTGAAAGAGGCGAAAACTAGTGAAAACAGAGATTTACATAAGTGGAGATCGCGGGGAACCGTGGTGACGAGGAGGAGAAAACGAGATGAGGTGTGTTCATCATGAAAGAACGAGAGGGTGAAGGTGGCGGGTAGGGGGTAGTGATAAGTACATGAAACAACACAAGACAGGGCACATGGTGTAGATGAGACGACGAGGGACAGGAAGGGTTCGATGAATGAACATGAGAGAGGAGGATGTATAGCAGACATAAGACAGAGGAAGTGGATGAGACGACTGTGGAGAGGAGGATGTAGAAAAGAAAGCAAAAAAAGGAGGAGGATGAATAAATGACATCAAGGGGATAGAGTTTCTATGAGGTGAGAATGAATTGGATGAGGATGTAGCGGAGGGTATAAAGGGGGGTTGGGTGGAAGGAGAATGCAGCTCTATGGAAGAATTAGGGAGGGGAGGTATAGCGGAAGCGGCAGTGAGGAAGAGGAATAAACAAAGAGCGGGCGAAAGAGACGATGGCATGTAGACAAAAAAATGCAAACAGGGATAAGGAGGAGGCGCTAAAGAAGTGGTGGTGTAGAGCAGACTAACAAAAAGAGAGGATAGATGTCAAGGCGGGTATGAGGATATAGAGGAGCAATCACACACGTGTGAAAACGAGTAACAATAGGTGTACATCATTTTGTTGAAAACTGGGAATGAGGAAGTACAGGCCAATGAGACAATGGGAATATTGTGGTAAGCACGAAACGCCCGCGGGTGAGAGCGGTGAAGGCGAAGCATGTGGATGAGAATGAAAAGGTTACTTATAAGTGGGGGACCGATCTGGAACGCAATGATTAGAATGATTTACCGCATCATTAAGCAACACCCTGTGAACAAGACAGCTCGAGTCTTCCAAGTCAGTTAGTCATTCCATAATGTTATTTATTAGTTTAAGTTTATTAAGCTTGATAGTTGTTTGTTTTTGTTTCATGTTAGTGACCAAAATAGTTGTGCTGTTACATACTTTGTATACACTATCGGATGACAGAGAGGGTGATACTGTATATATGTATAAAAGAAATTTTCAAATAATTTCCTTCTTCCAAAAGTCCTTAGATAACGCAGATTATATAACATCTTCCTACCTGGTAATGATGTTATGTTGATATGTTCACTTCACAAGTCTTCGATGTCGGCAATCGACTTCAGTCCTTGTCCGCACGATTCAATGAGCAAAGGAAATCGTTCAGGTATTTTTTTGTCTGTGTTTGTGCTTTACACAACATAGGATTCCCTTCCAAACTATGGCGCATTGACTCCTATGCGTACCCTAACATATTCTGTAAAACCATATAGAGTCCCTATCGGCAAGTACAACAGCTTTTTCTTGTCTTCACTAATTCCGAAAAATTGTAATTCCTGTCATTGTAACTTATAAAATGGCAAATACATATGACAGTAACTATTCCTCTTTGAACGCTCGCGAGAGACCACGTCATAGTCACATGACACAAGCTATAGTCTGTATCATATTATTCGATTGAACTGTGAACTGAACATCTTCATAACATCTTAACGTACGATTCAGAGCATGCTATGGTAAGGATGCCATGCGTTACTGGTGATTTTTTTAATATCCACTCACCCCTGCCATTCATGATATTCTCAGATTAAAGAAAGTCTATTCGGTAACATTGCAAGTATAGTCTAGACTTGCTCAAGACCGATATTTTTTTTCGGAAGCCCTGAAGAACAACCTATATATTCCGAGAAAAGTGTATAGCTAATGTACATAACTAGGTAGTCCTCAATACTGGTGGGAGGGTGTGGTCGGAGGGGTTGAAAGGGGGGAATTGTAGCTGCTATCAGCTTCGTCACCCTGGGGTATTCGAGTATTCTCACTTCTTTCTGTAAGAGAAAATCCAACTGCACATGAGAAAGTCATTGCAATTTTAAATGAGTATTTTGCACAATAGATAAAAACATCTTCTGATCCTAATTCACTCTTTTACTTACTTTGACCGACTTCCCTTTTTTACTAGGCATAGTCTATATCAGTATTTAAAACTGTTTGATAATGTTTTTAACTATTTATTATCATTTTATGTTAAATTTGACTTTATGTGTACTGAATAACATGTTTATACAAAATTTGTCTAGGAAAACCATATGGCCAGACAATACATATGTACACAAAAACACTGAGTAAAAATGATTATTTTAATACAAGCATTGACTGACCTATGAAGTATTATATTTGAATATTTTTGTTTGCATACATTAATGGTGTGTGTTTATAAGATTCTAACATATATCTTGTATGTCATGCCGGTTTATATATATATTTATGTTGACTTTGGTTTTTGCTGTGTTAGTTCATATTTTTATGGAAACATATTTTTGTATTTAATATTGTGTTTAACAGAGCTTGTGATATTTAGATATTATGTAGATTTTGCTATGTGTTATTAAGGCTATTTGGAAAATTGACGATATATTTACATTCTCATAGTAATTCATAATACCTTTTTCCATCACTCTCAGGTATAAACTATTTTTATTATAATCAAAATATGTAAAACAGCAATACATGATCTGCTATATGTTACTGGTATGGGAGACTGTGAGCACAGGGTCCTGAATTGATTCGTCTCTTCTTTCTAAATATATCGGGATTGAACAAGGTTATTTCTGGTATATTTGTGGAGTCCCCACGAGGTGGCGTTGTTCATTTTTTATTACTTTATGGGGAAGAGAAGTAAAAACACAGTGCCTGTGGTAGTGAGTGATCGTTTCTCTCAGAACAGTGTTGTTCAATATCTGACCTTTATGAAATAGTAATTGTATTTTTGCACTGAAAAAAATATGGTTTATGCAATGCCAACGAACAATTAGCTGTGATAGGGCATGTATAATAAGACTTGTTACAAAATTGAAAAAGGGAAAGTTGTAACATCGAATGAATTGCATTATGTACAAAATGAAGAGTGAAAAATATTGCCATTAGAGTTTGCAATATTTAACGCAATAACGACTAGCATGCGAACAACGCACATATCCATCCTTTATGCCAACTGTAAACATCAAAGTACATGAGATATTGAAGCACATCAGGACATGTATGTATTTATAGGAATACGAGCTGTGTGTCAGGTGTTGTACATCTGCCGTATGATATGTGATATGTACTAATAACAGTCACTGTGTCAGTTACAGTTAACGACGTATACAATGTCAATGAGTACTTCGTGTAACAGACTGTCCGCACATAGAGGATTTGTGAGTTGTACAATTATATACGCTTCACACGGCCTATGTGTCCGGCCCCCGTGAAATCGAATAGTCCGAATATCCAAAAACGTTCGGGGCGGATCCTATGGAAGCCGACAGGTGTCACAAACAGTTTTATCTTAACTCACAGCTGAGGACTAGGAAGAATATTTATTTTCCATTTGCGAGTGAAGAAAAACATGAGACAGTAAATGTACCTATCGGCCTTCCTAGGATCCACGAGACGCGGGCGTGTAGAATTCTCAACACTTCCCCGCATTTTGAAATAATTCCTAGCTGTCAATTTAAAGTCAAAGAAAAATGAAAATAATGCTAACGTATGCACATGAATTTGAAATCAAACCTTTGTTTACAATTCAGGTGTGCCTTAACAATATATAGCCAACTCGACATGAAAGAAACCAGCAAATTGCTTCCCGCCATTAACTTGCCTCAGCAAAATTAGAGTTTTCTAAGCGCCAGTTAGGTACGCTTGTACATCTTCAGCCAAATTAGAGTTTTCTAAGCGCCAGTTAGGTACGCTTGTACATCTTCAGTCAAAGGATATTCGGACTACCATGTCGACCGATTGCCACTGGCGTAGTTCGACGGGTCATTTCCGGTTATGACGTCACACCATGCATATTTCTGCAGTTGCAGTTTACTCCTTTGTATTTACTTTTTACGGTTGCCCTTAATTTGAATAATGGACTTTGTTCTTGAGAAATTGTCCCTGTCTTGAAACAGTACCACCATCTTATACATTTAAAGTAAAAAATTGCTGTCAGACACCGACTGAAACTAATCAACGTTAAATTTATGACGTCATATGGTATGTCATATATGAGGAAAATGTATGTTAATGTCAATAGTTATACATGAGGCCAATGCATTTGGGTGTAAATATGAACAATTGACGTCATACCTTGTCGGCTCGGTGGCAATCGGTCAATAATAACATGTCTGGCATCCGTCAGCCCTGATGTCGTGTCCGTCAGGGTAAGTAAGAGAGTTAGTAATGTAAAGAAATTAATGGAGATGTTTTTAATCTTTAAGTGCTTATATATTACACAATAATAACATGTTAATACATACACGTGTACCTGTCGCATTGTCTGGCACGGGGAGCCAACCCCATGCCAATGACGTCACCTAGTAATGACGCGTCTGATGACGCCGATGTGATGATACGTCTAGGACATGGCGGTCACGTGATATTGAGACCGTCACGGACCACACTCACTATTTCGCAATGACGTACCAGTATCGGGCACTGACGTGAAATAGCGGTCGTGACGTGTTGATGTAATTTGTTGATTTTCACATTTCGCCATATCAGATGATTGTTATTGATGTTTAATCTGTGGAACCCATTTGATGGGTCTATATCTTTTGTAAAGAAGCGTGTGTTGACGGCTATGTTTTACAAGGACCCCAGTGGAGGATATACTTCTTTTACAATGACGTTCCCTGTCTCCAAAACATGGGAACTGATGTGAAGGGATAACACACTATCTACATTGGTGTTTTTTTTTCGAGTGTACTTGTTATGTAACTTCGGCTGGTTTTACGTCATAAGTTATGATATCGACCTTTAGATAACCGAATTTCATAGAGATATACTATATATATATATATATATATATATACTATACTGTTTACTAGTAATGTTATTTCCAGTAGAAAAATCAGACACGTTTGAGTGTAGATAATTCAATGACTTGGGGAAGTGATTCATAAATGATCTCTGAATGATGAATTTATTGACAGCAACAAGACAGTTCTCTAGCTGATATACTGGCGGTCAGTTTATCTCGTGTCGGTTGGCAGTGATTCAATGGAAGAAAATATATACACGAGCTATGATTGAACAAACGGCTACATTTTACTTCCGTTTACTCTGGTATCCACTGATAACCCTCGCCAGCCCTAGGCATTTAAACTTAATGTGTGAAGATAGAGACGCTTTACAGCACTGCCAGCCGACATTTGAGCTATCGAAACTGACCCCAAATACGTGCTCGGATTTTTTTTTATCCGACGAGAGTGCCTGTCAATCCTTTCTAATCGAAGATTTCAATAAAACTAACGACACATCATTGATTTTTTTATTTTGATCCAGAGATATGTACGTGTTTATTGCATCTGACATGTTTCAGACAGAGAGTTAACTTCCTTGACGACGGATTATCTGCGCATGCGTAATTGATACGTTGTGTTGTAATACATTGTACGTGAATAAACGATTTATTATATACATTTACATTTACCCTCTAACGGGTTCAGGTTTTATTGCCTTGATCCATTATCTCACTTGAATGTTCATTAGACATATTTTACAAACGATCCCTTAATCTGAAAAAACAATCTATACATTGTATGTCATGTATGTAAGTCTCATCTGATACATAAGACCACACTATCCGATTTTTTGTGTAGACTGTTCGCTTGGATTGTCATGAAAATGAAATGTAACCCAGCTTTCTTAGCTATTAAGTAGACATATCTTTAAATGTCAAACATATATTGATTTTTCCGTTTATTTGTTTTTGTGAGAGAAAAAAAATCAAATCGTCGATAACTTTCACTCAGTCGTAGATTTAACCCAAATTGTCATCTTTTGTTTTAAAACATGTCTTGTTGAGCTGGTAAAAATGACTTCTACCCAATACGAATGATTTGCCATTGTGATGATTTACTGGATGATCTCGGTTAATAAATGCTTGAACTTATCTCGTTATTGGTTGTTTGTTATTTTGGAGGAAAGTACATGTCAGTGTGATAATCGAGGACAAGGTAGGTACACATATATACACTGTTTGCCTGTATGCACGATGTTTTTTTCAAAATCTCAACTTTCTATTATCAAACATAATTCTGCAATACTATTAAATATAAGTTATTAGAACCGATGAAATTTCTATTTTGTTTTATGTCTTGGTTTTGTTTAGTAACAACTTTCCGATGGAGATGTAGATCAACCTCGAATTTTGTTTCCCGCCGATTTACATGACGTCACTTTGGCCTAGATATTGACTCTAACTCCAAAGTTCCGCCGATTTACATGACGTCACTCTGGCCTAGATATTGACTCTAACTCCAAAGTTATCTCCAGTGTAACTTTGATTTAGATCAAGATAACCTCCTTTGTAGTGGCGTCACAATAACAACGGGTGAATAATTGCAGTAGATTGTATTAGGTGTACCTATGTAAGAGAAGATATGTGACAGACAGACAGAGCCATGTTGGCTATTCACTCGTCTCAACTCGGCAGATTCCGTACCTTATACACCTATTGACGAAGGGTACCGGAATCAGCCGAGGTAAGCCGAATTGTTGGCTATTGTAATAAGCGTCAAAGGTCATAGACCACCAAAAAGAATCTGCTTTGGATAAGAAGTATTGCAGGTTATAGCTTAACATATGATCTTGGTTGCCATCTGGCTTCACGCTAGAGGGACTTTCGCGTTAGCTTAATTGGCAGAGCGGTGGACCAGGCAGCTGGGTGTCGCTATTTCCATCCCCAGCGGACACCCGCTATCTTTCTGTTACAGTGACCAATAGCCTTGACCTGACACTGACTCTGTCAGACATGGAGAAGTGTCTGGCGCCTTGTCGGTGGAGATTATACATTAATATACTGTACAACACAATCAAAACCATGTTGTTTTACCTACATGTGGCAATAACCCTGTGGTGAACCCCTTATCCGTAATAAGATTACATTCACGATGTACCACTCTCCATTTGCCCATCAACATGGTCGCCGATTCCATCTACTAATAATATTTCTGATGAAGTCTGTTCCCTGATCGCTAAGCAACAAGATAATCCAATCAGCCAGAATTTTGCCGTCTTTCTGGAAACATAGCAGTATTGATTTTATCGGCAGAAACAATGAATGTCTTATCACGATTAGAACGTCCATCCTTCAGCACACCCACATATTTACGTGCTTCAGGCAGTAAGGTCACCTGAAAGAAGCTCAATGGCATTTTCCGATCCGAAAAACCGGTGCAACGATTTCCATTAAATTTTGCAGAATGAACCAACAAACCAAACCAAAAGGACCCGAGAGGCTAGTCGTTAAAGTTTTAAAATTCTTCTGACCAAAATGCCGAAAAATAAAAAATGCTTGCCCCCAATCCCCAACCCCGGGGGAAGGGTTTTATACGAGAAATGTGTTTGTTTATTTTTCAACAAGAAACTAAGTACAGTCGAACCTCGTTGTCTCGAAGTCGACGGGATCGTTGGGAAACTTCGAGTTATCCGAGTATTCGAGTTAAGCGAGTTCATATGTTTGGCATAAATCTTGGTAAAGTGTTTGGTCAAATATGAGGCTGTACATATGTACTAGTCATTGGTACAGTGTATGTCCACTCAGACTACCATGTGTATGTTGTGTCTTATCAGTCTGTCCATTTGTGTGTCCACCAAGTCCAGCTACGTGTACATGTATGTCCAGCGTGTTGGGTAGTTAGGAGTCCATGGGTCACGTAGATACTCGTATTGAATTGTTGATAACCACAATCACATCTGCTACTTCCGTTACCAGATCCATTTAAGTGTTAAATAAACCTAAAGATTGTGTTAGGTTAGCAGCGCTGCAACTAAATCTAAAATAGTAGCCGATAAGAGAGAATCGTGGTATAAATATGTTCATTTTCATTGAAAGTCGTTCGCACCCCCTTATACTGTACTCGGATCACTTAACAGAAAGCGTACACTTGTCCGACAGCAGTAATGACCACGAATTAAGATCATTCGCCACCGTGAAAAATTATTAATTCTTGCGAAACAAGGAATCGCCTGTCTCTGCAATAAATGCATAATTTGGCTTATCTCATATATTCCAAACAAAAGTATGGCTCTCAATAACATCGGGAGGACATTTAGGACCAAAAGCACATAATCAGGACACAAACAGACATCTTAACACTAACTTATAACCTAGCCTATAATTTCAAAGGTTCTACGTAATTAAGACATGGACAAAACATTTCTGAATCCAACTAATATAAGGTTATCAACTTTCCATAACCGACCTTAGCAATTTGCTAACAAGATCCCAGACAACTAGGGCACCAAATAACCGAGCCACCAAACTAGCAATTAATGTTCCACACAATTAAAACCTTGGGAGTTGAGGATTGTAGCCTGTCAAACCATTAAAACCTCTAACGAGGATCCCGCACAATTAGTACTCCAAACAAACAAAGACAAAGCAAATTATACTTCAAACAATATGTGTACACCGATGTTTAGGATCCCCAGCAAAACCCAGTCGAAGAAAGCCCTAAACAATAACAAATGTAGAACTGCAGATGCTTTATACCACAAGCATTGCGATTCCAAACAATAGGCACCCCAGTCACTTAAAGTTTCAAATCAAACAATCGTACGTTACTATCCATACTAACCAAACCTTAACCCAGAACAACAAGAATCCTGGAATAATACAGAAAGGGACCTCATTAAATACTTCAACAAACCGGCACTGGTTATAAAATGGAATCATTCGCTAGATTTTTAAAAATTACTGCCGAGGAACGGTAGACAACGGCTATAGTGTTTTATGTAATCTGGTTCAGCTGGTGATAAAACAATGTATAAGTACTGTAACTTTGACTTATTGACACCCAATTGAGAAGGTAAATGTTTTCAGGGATAATATTTCTATAATAAACAGTGTGTTAAACACACTAGTATAGTATAAAGCCCAGCATGTATGGACGAATGTACCGTGGGGATAAATCTTTATCTTCATTAATCTCTCAAAGAGGATAATGATGGGATTTGGTGACGTTTGTAGGGCTTAAGTCTTCGCTTCAGAGGTCAGAGCTAATGAGAAAGCTGATTTATAACGTGAAGACACTGTGGAGACAGATAGAGCCGGATCTTACAGAGGCCGCAAAACAGCATCGTCGACTAATTTCCGTCTGCGGAGACAAGTAATCCACAGGAAGTCCGAAACAGAACACCGCGTCAACTAATCCCTTGTCTTTCGAAACGGTTAAATCTACGGGAAGGCATATAATACCTGGTCTGTCGAGAAAAATAAATCCTCACAAAGTCTGCAAAACCGCATCATCAACTAATATCTTGTCTGTCGAGGCTATTACATCATGTAAGTCTGCAGGACGACCACGCGCACCGCATCATCAAATAAGCCCTTGCTAGTCGAGATTTTTAGATGCACCCGACATTATCACTTTCCTAAACTTACACTTGTTGTCCTGTTGTGCACATCGTTCAATGTCCTGGTGTAAAGTATAATAACATGAATTTCGTTTTGTTTGTTCAAAAGCTGTATTATGTTTGTGTATTCAGAGTGTTTAAATTCTACTTGGCCGTACATAGCAGTGTAGAGATGTCCATGTATTAGATGTAAAATACAAAATTATTCTGTTATTATAAATTATCCTGTTGTTTTTATTTTTGTCTTGTTTACGTTAAAGTAGACGATAATAACACATGTCCCAGTTACACACCCGGGACACCGGTACATGACCTTCTCTTTCCCTACAGTACGAGTGGTCAATCACGCCATTGTTCAGGTCAGATTATCATTGGCTGAATGGAATCATAACAGTAATTCAAAGGCCGTAGGACGAGGTCAACAACTAGATACACATTAACCTGACCAGCGGTCAATCGGCCAAAACATTAAAAGGTTATACCTAGAGGACATCTGTGGTTACGGTATTACTGTATTGGGCTCAGCAACGTGCTGTTGTCTTGCCGAATAAGAAAGACTTTAAGTTTTGTATCGATTTTATTTGATACGCTGACTATACTTTCTTCAGCCTTGAGTATTTGTATACAATAACGGAAGGAAAAGTTATCGATATCTTATCTGTAAATACACTGCACGTGTATATTGTATGTTCATGATTTAAACTTCTCATGCGTTCAAAAATACTTGTTTTGTAATATGAATGACGTGACAACAAAAGAAAGAAAGAAAATAGATAGATTTTTGATGCTGATAATGAAAAAATACAATCACTATAAATACATTGCATATTCTGTTTCTTATAAGCACATCACAAATAGCAATCTCCACTCTGATTTATGTCAAAATGTTGTTAATTAAACAATTGAAATGTTATTGTTTTTAATTGATTATTAAACTGTATGCGTCAAATCCATATGTCTGAGCGTCGCCACTCAAGTGTGACTGTAAAGAGCAATTTCACTGAAAACCCATAACCTGGGGACGCTGTATGCCATCCGACCTGGTCACTTTATGTGACGATAGGGTAGTACCACATGGATCGATGTTATGCCGTTTTCATGATTATGGTATTACAGAATAAATATAAATATGATTTAAATTGGTCAGAAGAAGAATTTATGAAGATTAACTTAATAAGGTACCATATTAAAATGTTCTATCGAGTGAATATACAGGTCACATTTACAATTCAAGTTGTAACGCACACGTATTAGTATAAAGTAATGCTGACCGGTCCAGTGACTGAACCTATCTGATCACGCGAGCCACGAAAGATCATTAACAAGAAGAACGCGGTTTGATATAAGTTTTCATAACTTGTTTCCGGATCCTTTTTCATTTGTATAACTGCTTGTAAGTATTATTATCATTCATAAAAGGAACGAAGTTCAGTTATATTAAGTACCTAGTTAACGGTCACGTGACAATATGTTTAGTATATAATTGGTTAATTGTCGAAGTAATTGGGTACCACTAAGACTCGAGCTGAGTCAAACAGTATCATAAAAGTGTGAGGTGAATGTATGTTCGTTGCACGTTACCATAGTTCAATAAAAAAAAATCCTTTCATACGAAAACAGATAAGTTAACAGCATATTATTTGAAGATGCTACAAAGTCAACTTCGTATTGTTAAATAAAATCAACTATGACTCAGATGTGCTAACAATGGCCTCAAGAAGCTTTTAAAACCCTAATTTAAATAAACAATGAAAGCGTCATAATTCATGTTATACAGCACCAAAACTCACCTTTGTATCTGGCACGGAGTCGTCGTCGCTAAAAGTAAATTACAGTGTACTATAACATGGTAAAGAAAGCGATTGTCAATATCAGAGGTTCTTCGTTTGACTTCAGTGAAAGCGATTGTCAATATATTTGTATGACTTCAGTGTCCTCACCGGCGTTTGGTGTACTTCTGCAGTATATTGTGCCGTGGTGCGCTGTATGTCATGTATTGTCGTAGTATGGCGTAGTGCTCCAAATCAATTCAACGTCTATCTTTTAACTAAATATGTTTATAAATTGAATTCTAATGATATTGCAAAACTATTTATTCCCTTACGATAACAGTGGGATACAGCAGGCTCTGCAGGGGACTTTTTGGATCAGTTTTGGTCTGTGTGTTTATCTAAGGGAATGTAAGTATTACCTGTTTATATACAGAACAGCTTGTCAACAGGTATTATTTTATCAGGGAAAGGCTTAAACATTTAAATATTGATCGTTATATTGACGTTGTGGATATAGACGTTAAATCACTGTTAACTGACAGATAGACGTTAAATCACTGTTAACTGACAGATAGACGTTAAATCACTGT
>JAUMHH010168375.1:0-16562 GCA_032359455.1 Chlamys rubida | reverse complement strand
GCCAGGCTCATATGTATATGAGCCTACAAGAATTTCAGTAGCGCCAACAGTACCATGAATTCAAAACAGTAATACGTTGCTGACATAAGACGCCATATTTTGTATATGTGTCAATGTTAAGCTTCTCATTCCGCTTCAAATAACACAAGGAATACGTTTGGATTAATTACTCATGAGACAACGACTGTTCGAGTGATGTTCCGTCGTTATAGTTTCATTGACGATAGATACGCAAAGAAAGGTTATTGTCAGGGAACGCGTTAAATTCCCGTCTTAATAACTTAATCATTATAGGGTACATACAGGGATTTGCTAAATCGACCCTTTAAAGTCTTTATATGGCGCCTTACATACGTACCAGACAAAGGCATCATAGCCCTTTTCACTCTTTGCATGATGGCAATAGTTGGAATCGCAAAGGCTTCACGTTGAATGGTCAATGCAATTCAAGTGTACACAATTTAATTTCCGCCTATAGAACATATAAGGGACCACAGCCCTTTTGGAGCATATATGTTAAGTTCAAATAATTATCCGGGCAATGCATTTCACATCACTGTTGACACATGTCATTCAGGTGGACATGACGTAAGTAATTCCAATAAGTTAAAGGAACACAATAATCTACATCATTACCTACATCATCTGCGTTGTACATACTCCCAATATGTCAGCTGCAAATGAGAATCGTCGACGATTCTATACAAACCATTTGAATACGCTGATCCTAGGACAGGCAAGTTCAGAGCCTCATCAGAAATTTACGTATAAAACACGCTTAGCATTGAACGTTCCCCCATCTGTTAGATTTGTCGATGGTTTTACACCATCAGGAATCGCTGCTCATCTCGTCCGCGTGTCAAGTTTGACCACTTGCGTGTCCGCCAACTATCTGATAATATCTTATGCATAACAATACAATCCAATGATTGCCTCATATATATACGCACGAAGTGGGCTCGTACATGATGGAAATTCTTCTTCGGGCCTATGACCGTCTGTCAGGGCTACGAGGAGAGTTTCCGGCCTCGTGGGGGAGGTTCGGGGATCAAACGCCCGGACCAGATGTGGCCGCAACGGACCAAGAGATCCGAATGGACTAATTGACAACCACACGGCACATTCTATGACCAGTGCTAGATGATTACTGGTATGTGTCTACTGGGTAGTAGACATCAGACTGACACTATTCTAGCGTAAGCGCAGTTGCACCGGAAATGTGGTTGTCTGCTTATTTGAGTTCTAAATACAGAGGAGACATGCTTTTTTTATTATCAATTATTTTGTATCCTTCTCTTTGACATTTCAAATGTTAAAAATCAAAAAAATCAATTAGAAATAAAAAAAAGTCAATTACAAATTAAAAAATCAATTAAAGATAAAAAAAACCCCATTTAAATAAAAAGTCTATTAGATAAAAAAAATCAATTTGAAGAGACAAAAACAAATAAAAGACAAAAATTATTACGCAAATAAATATAATAAAAAAATCGGAACCTATCTGCGATTGAAACACGTCGTGAATCACAAATTTCAATCGATAAATGTTCTGAACTTTTGAACCTCACGGCAATAACTAACGGAATAGCTCTAGCTGTTTTCCGATTACCTAACCACACGCAATGATAACGTTTTCATAAAAGTAATTCCGAGTACCATTATACTTAATTGACGACGCGTTGTCGAGACCATTTCGTTTTGTTTTCTTGCGAAGCAAATTAACCATACAAGCGCGTTTATATTTTTAACAGATGCAAAACGTTCAATGGCTACACATCCTGTTCTGGGAGAGACAACATATCGAGTTATCATTGAAATGACATAAAAATACTGAAAAATACTTTATAATGATCTTTTTTTCCCTTAAGTCATCTCATAAAAATACTGAAAAATATTTCATAATGATCCTTCTTTTTCCTTAAGTCATCTAGGCCGAGAAAAAATCAATACCATTGTCATCCGAATTTCTAACCCGTTGACATTTGGCCGATAATTCACATACCAAAAACTGTGGCAACTTCATTTGATTTTATTAACAATCGTTCTCATAGCGTACTCGCCTTTCACCAAGATGGACATGCCCAACCTTGTGAGTTTTTCAAAGTAATTCGTTTTCTTCTAACATTTAAATATTCTGCCACCAAGAGTGATAAATATACGTTAGAACAACTTATTTCATAATTGAAGTAAAAATAAATATATAAATAAAAAAACAATTACATTTTTATATCACTGACAATTGCTTTCCCTTTTTATCTGTGTAATGTGAGCGATGTATGAAGATGAATGCCACACAAATAAAGTCCGATATTGTATGTTCATTGTACATTTTTGTAAATGAATCAGCATTCAACATTTTTATTGCATAAAAACAAAGTCTAACAACGTATGTTTAATTGTCACTTCTGTTGATTTTAATAAATACACCAACATTTTTCTGCCATTGCGGATTCATACTGAATTAACGGTGTGAGAGATTAGATTCATTCGCAATTAAAATCTGGTCAATTTCATGAGCAAATGGCACCGACAGTGTTTGATAGTTTCACCTAGTTTTACTTTCTCCCTGTAAAGCTTCCCTAGATTCGTATTTAACAAATTGTCTCTGCGTTCATGGATTTGACGGGTGACTGATGCAACATCTGATGCCAGAAACAGTTGACCTTTTGGATACAATTGTAAAGTATTTTGTGGGAGATCGTTATGCTTTTCCTTTTGTACTGGTGTCCCCTCAGTACATAACGTGTTATATTTTTATCGACTTGCTTATTTCAGTAAGTTCTTATTTCGATTTCCATGTCCTGTGAGTCGACAGCAAAGCTTTAACTTCCAACTTAGTATAATACAGTTAACACATGTCTTGCGTATAAATCTCGAATCGGTGGTCTAGAGTGTCAGTCAGATACAATTTATGGAATAAAATCTCGCTGAAAAACAAATGTTCCAACAAATTTCTTAAAGGCTGCAAAAACTGATTAAAAGATATATCTAGTGATATATCTTGTCATAAACGATCTCGTAACGATACTTCCACACGGATTCCGACATCATCAGTATCGTACGATAATTTACATGTCATCAAGCCAACAACAGCTGGTCACTGTAAGTTAGTTATTCCTCTGGATCTAGTGTCCTTAAACTGACACTCGGTTCCAACTTACAACTTCTTTGACACAACAGATACACCCCAGGGACATAAATGTTTTCACGAAGGTTATAAATAATCACAACGAATGTCTCTGGATTCATTGATCATGGAAACTAATCTTCTGCAGATAACGAAGGTTGTTTTTTTCGCGGCGTTAATTAAAATTTTGTAATATTATTCAAGATATTTTTGCAAATCCTGTCAGAGAACTAACACAGCGAGCATATGACCTGTCTGCTGTCTTGCTGCTGTTCCTAATTCCATATGTTAGATGCGTTTGTTTTGGGAGTTCCCCATGCAAGAGACAAAGTGATTTAATTACTTGGGCCTCGTCTTATATTAAAGCATCGTCACACTATGTAACAGAAATCACATGAAACCATGTTTCGTCTAGTTAGCAAAGCTTTGTTGTTGACTTTTATTATTTAAAAAGTCTAAAACAATCAGTTAGTATACATCTGGCTGTAGCAGGCGGCACTATTATACCTATAGACGGAAAGTTAAGCTAAATATAACAGCCTTACAACGCCATATGGATTGAAGTCACGCTTAAAATGGATTTTAAAACTAATGAAAACGTCAGATTATAAAAAAGACGCTTGTTGAAGTTATCAACGACTATATATAGGTATAAGGCTGCTTAAATCACAAGGCACTTGTATTGGATATTTTTAGCAAACATTTTAAATTTATTTAATGGAGTGAAATAAGTTGGATTCTCCTACTGGTTATGACGTTGCTACATATAAAATACTTACGTCGCTTTTAATTTCAGTACCAGAAAATTGTAACATTGGTTCAGTAATTCAGTAAAGGAAAAGCAAGTTTACGACTGTATTTTTATTTCTATTTTTGCTGGTAATTCATCAAGTTCGCGAACTATATGCTTGTAGGTTTTGTTCGCAAACACATGATGTGTATATTGAAATCCAAATTTTGACCACACGGGCCGTGTAACCTTTACACGACCGCGAACAAAAGAGGATGGTATTTCATTTCAATATTGATAACATTGATCTCCATTGAAATAATATTCGCGAAAGATGAATTATGAATTATGAATTATGATTAACCAGAGTTCACAACTCTGGCGATAAAAAACAATTTACATCATTCTATTGCTACACAAATATCATGACCATTTTCTATTGCTCACCTGCTATCAATGATGTTGCTCGGTCGATTTTGATATAATAATCAGAAAGATGTAGTCAGTGTTCTACAGTCTGGTCACAATAAATGGTTCTCACTAGAACAGGAATTCAAACGTTCAATTTCTTGGCAAGATCCAACGGTCCACATTACATTCACGAAAATATTGAATCAGCAAAAATACAAGGTTGAAGTATCAAACATGCAATCAATGTAAAAAGAACTTCTGATGGTTGTTGTTCTTTTATAATCAAGGTACATGTATCAGCTGATGTAAAAATGTCAATCAGTTTACTGATTCAATTTTTATCTGATATCACGCCCCATTGAAATAAATTTGGAATCTTTTGATGTTATTTAAGAAATGTATTTATAAAAACACATTCTCATGTGCCATGGCGAAAGGAATTTTTGAACAATATTGTTTTATTCTCAAAAGTGAAACTTACACATTAATCAACAATTTGACAGACATGTATGCCTTCCATTCACCAACACCTATCCGTCAAAATCACAAGAATGTCGATTGCACATCATACATTTAAATAGCAAAAACAGTATTTTCCCATTACTCACCAAAAATGGTTTGAAGTTGAAAGCAGTCAAAACTAGTTAAAATATTGGTTCATTATTCACAATAAGAAAAAAATCTGTAAATGCAGCGCATGCACATTAAAATAATGAAAATGGAATGTTTATTGCATAAGAGACCTCCCTAAATGAAATTATTTGAAAATTGCTAAAAGATTGGCTCCCTACAAAAGTCTTTGGAGGGCAATTCACGTAATGGAAGAAGTTTGGATATTGCAAAAAGAATTGGTTTCAAATATGAAATTTTGTTTTCAAGATTACATAAATATTTGTTTTTGCTGTTCTGTTCCTTTTAAATGGAAATATAAAATCGTATTTTCAGTATCGCTTGGGTCACATTTTGGGTATAACATCAAGACAATGTCTAACAAACAAAACAGTTTTGTGAGAGGGTTTCAGAATAGGTTTTTGAACATATCATTATATGAATCGATTGTTAAAGTTACGTTCTGTTCAAATCAAAACAAAATTTCCAAATTCATCACACCTTAAGTGAATGTTTTGATTTAAGAAATTTCACCAAGATCCGTTCGGTCGTGATGTCTGGATCGTTTGACAGCGTTTTGAAAGCATTGTGTTGATAGACATTGGTCTGACTGCGGGCTCCAAGGGCAAATTGTGTTAGTCCTTTTGTATTGATAAAGTTTACATCAGCGAAGCCCAAAGTAAAGGTACCGATTGTCCACGCCAAATGAAGTGCAATGTGAAGTGCTATGTCTGTATGTGGAATAATATAAAATATAGAGCACGGTATTACATTTGGAAAGTCAGCAATGTTACCATGACTCATCAACGATGTTGTAAGCCAAAAATGCTAAAAATCACAAAAATAAAAATCTAAACATGTGTCACAAGGGTTGGTGATCAGTCCTTAGAAGCATGCAAAAAGCCTCAAAATGTAGTTTCTCTAATCCATTCATACAAAGTTAATGCCTTTTTGATAAACATTAACATTTATAATAGCAGCAGGTTTTTTGAAACCTTAATCTTCATGATTAATGGCGGTCACTTGCCAAAATTAAAAATCAAAGATAAATTTGACAGAACACACATCGCAGACTGTTTTACGTTGCAGTTTGGACTATGAATGCAAATTTAGAAAACGGACATTCGATATCAGTGTAATTTGACCAAAATTCTTCTTCGAGGTATGCAGGACATGCCAGATACTAAGCATCCGAGTTCGAAATAACAAAATTATACTCTATGCTTGATGCAGTGCAGAACGTTCGAGGCCGGCTCTAAAATGAATCCTAAATCTGTTTAATCTATATACTATTTTATCCCCACGTGATGGTGCTGCAGGATAATCTCGTATGTTGTGTTCCTAAGTCTGCAGTAGACAAAACAATGTTTTTTTTTTCTTTGACCGCCAGTATGGATCAATATCACCTAGCTTTATAAACTGACTGCAGATGTTGACGGGTTGGCGGGTCGAGAATAAGGAGGGGAGGAGGAGGATGGGGAGGGAGGAGGAGGAGGAGGATGGGGAAGGAGGAGGAGGAGGAGGATTTCGTGATATAAATGGATCTGCACAAAAGGTCCCCCCTCTTCTCTCTTCTGCCACTGATATCTCACCAGAGATGGGTATCATCACTCTGTATATTGTTGGGAAGTTAATGGATTTTCCTTGTAAACTTTCCAGACCCAGCACCAAAACGACCAGAAACCCGCCAGTATTGATCATGCACTATTAACAAAGCTATACAAAGTCGTCTGCTTTAAAATACAGTGTATCCTCATTATTTTCTGAAAAATATATTTCAACACATTAAATAATTAATTATAGGAAGATGTTTGGTATATTTCAAAAAGCTTAACCGAATAGCTAGAAAAATGTGTTGCTCGGCTGATAAATCATAGGTACAGAAAAGTTAATAGCATCAATCGTGATGTCACAAAAAACATATAACTGTCCCATCTAAAATTGTGTCTATTGTTATTTATTGCTTACTCATGTTCTGTAGCTATTACAATCAAATGTCGTCAATGTAGCAAACTTAAATCTTATGTGTTAAAATGAATTTCTTTTACAAGAAACATTGCCCGAAACATTTGGTTAATGGATATTTACTAAAATTAAAATTCGAGTGCTGTAGGTTTTTCATATAACATGCAGTATAAAATTGACCTTATTCTGATAATTTGTATTTCTGCACAGAAAGGACACGATGTCTTTCACTTGGAAGGCTGTACGCACGAACACCGGAAATGACGTCATGTCAATAATTGAAAATAACGAAGCTAAATTGATTTCCGACATCTCAATCGGATATATGTCTTTGGCTTTCAGTACTGTTTCAGAACTTGGATGGAACATGTCTTATATAAATAGAATGATTTGGTGTTCCTATGGTTAAATCATTGGAATGATAGACGATGCTGTTATGAGATAAACTCATCATGAACTGCTTCTCTGAATTTGTTTTCAAGTCCATCATCCAAGGAATGTGAATACAAAAAGGTTCAACAACACTGACGTGACTACAGTCAACATGTTAAAGAAAAAGATAAAAACATATGTATGTACAGTAAAACCTCGTTATGCTAACACCACTGCTACAACACATTATCAGAATTGGAAAAAACATTGAGTTATATGCATAAAACTATTTTTAAGCAAAGGTGGCCAATTAAACGAGGTACATGTACATTATATCAAGGTTTTAAATATTTGTGCAACTGACTTGTTTATATATAATTTTAAAAGCAGGTGCGTATACAAGGCAGAACGTATATATGTCGGTTTAATGTAAAGGGTACCACTGCATCAGTTATAATCGAGAAGAAGAGTTCCGTTCAGCGTTTTTTCTTGAAATATTCTCCCTTCTATTTGAAAGCTGAAACAACTAAAATGAGGTTTTTTTCTGACTAAGATTAACTTCTCCTGTCAATTGTTTTCATATGCTTTGCAGTCCATAATAAATTGGACACTCAATTTGTTGCTGTGCTTGTATTATTCCTGTAGGGCAAAACTGCTAAAGTGTAGGCGTGGCAATGAAAATGTCTCGACTTCGACCCATATAGCTATCTTGTTTGATGTTTTAGTTATCATTATTTCTATTTTTAAAACATCAAAAATAAAAACAGCTACTTTTCTATAAAATGCAAGGCAGCATAAGAATTGTATTGAATAGGATTTAAACAGATATTTCACAGCAGTGACAATAGTAGTAATATAGATTATTGTTGGTATCCTTTATCTTAATACAGTTACTAAAGGATAAATCATACCTTGTTGAGATATTCTAAAAGAGTTCCATATCGTTAATCTGGGTCTTTCATGAATGGTAATTTGTCCTGGGTTAAACAGCTGAGTATGTAAATAGACGATAACACTCAGACGGCTCTGTATCAAAGGATTCTGATATATACAATGTCGTGAAGGAAAATTACTTTTAACACTTTCCACAAAGAAAATGTGTAAGGTATCATATATCCTTATCTGACGTCAGACTTTAACCAATCGACTGGTTATTCTTACAATGATATATGTATATGAATCAATAAAACCTCAGGAGATTTGCTAATCATACATGTCCACAGACAGATAATGCAATGTACATGTATACGCCGTTCATTTCCTAGAAAGATTGCATGTACAATATTCTATGTAAATAACTCAAAGAAAACTGCATATTAAAATGGTGGTGACAAGACCTCTAGGGAAAATGTTCATCTTTAGAAGTGTTATATCTATATAGAAGTCATATTACTAAAAGAACGATCATGTCTGTTACCGGAATGGGTTTAACCAAACAGTCAATGACATGTCTATGCCAATATAAACAGTTTTGGCTCTTAGAGCAGAAGACAATTTTTTTCTACCAAGAACAGCTCGTCTTAAATAATAAATACTTATATTAAAAACCACGATATCTTTTAAAACAATGTGTCCGTAGAGTGAAACAAACGTCGATTTGAATCAGACACCAAAAAATTATTATCTGACACATTCCGATCACAATGGACAAGCGCTGTCACGACTAAGATTAAAACAGTCTTAGTCTTAATCCTATTGCAGGGTACGGACAATGGTATATCGGTGTAAACTCTCCTTACTCGATATAGCATACATTCTGTCAGAATTTAGCGTTAAGAGCAGCGTGGGACATCTGTCTGAAACGGCGGCAAATAACATTTAAGGTATGCTCACGACTCTGGGAAGTCATGTCTGGGAGACAATTCCCATTGTCGTCGTGTTCTTAATTAAGCACTAAGGAGTGATTGACCCACATGTTTCGTCTTTAGATGCCAGTGTTAGAACCTGAGTCAACAATGGGGACCAGTAAATATACAGTGGTGTCTCGAATCAAGAATGGACTGTCTACCATCTTAGAGGTGGGCGACTATTACATCAGGTGGCATTTATCTTCAAATGTGACGTAAAGGAATTGTAATTTATCATATTGTTGTGTTGGAAATTCGATGAACGTAAGACACACAGTAAGCCAAAATGGATTTCTACGTACCATAAGGCTGTTTCGTTCTTTACAGTTCATCCTTTTAAGTAGTGACATGGTTCGTTATATACTCTCTTCACAAATTATTTAATTTGAAATTAACCGGTACTTCTTAAACATTTTAATTTCATAATCAAGGGGTTCTACGCACCTGCTCCTCTGTTTCAATCTTAATTTGGACAATTGGGATTTCCAACATTTTGGCCTCTAGCTTCACCGATTACGCAACAGCTGTATTACGCAGTATTATTCATTTTGTTTCTGTTTCTATCACCAAATTTTTAAGGTTCAATCACAAGTATTTGTGTAACGTTCATCTTTCTCGGACCCATTGGTGAGGCTAGGGACAACAAAAAAGTGGAAATCCGAATAAGTCTGAACTATTATTAAAACAGAAAAACAGAGGTGTAGAAAACCCCTCAATTATATTATTTTCAAACAATGTAGGGGTATAAGATTGTTTTAAATCAATAATGATTAAAGTGTGTATATTATGAGTAATGATTTAAGTGTGTATATTATGAGCCTTGCCATTACTCGAAGATATTATTGTGGCCGTCAATGTTACGACAAACATCGTGGACTAAGAAATCCACCAGCAGAATCTACCACCCACTTGGTATCCTGTTAGATCAACTTCAGACACACACCTGTGTTTGCACATGTAAACTGTTGTAATAACCAAGCTGATCTTCAGGTAAATTGAGAAATGAGAATGAAATTGAAAATTGGTATTGTTTAAACTTCGATTCTCCAAGGTTTAATTCTAGACTGGTAGAAAAAGCTGACTCGAAAAAATGCCTAGGGAGTTTTAGACACGACAAATATAAAACTGCTTGTTACTGAGATCTAGGAACTTCTAGCGGAAGCCTTTCGTCACAGGAAGTTTTCTCACTAATGGCAATCGACAACCAGTATGTCTAACAAAATGCCTTCGGATATCTATAGAAGCAATTCCTAACATGAATTCTTCGCCATATAGACGTATCAGTCAACAAGGCATGTATGTATATTCAATCCATGATTAATTCTCAGTCTTGCATTGGTTTTGTCCTGCAGTAGAATGTTTAGCAGACGGCATAAAAAAGGTGAGAAATTACCGTCAGTGTTAGATGAAATATTGGAACTTTTGTAATCAAACGGAGATAAGAAAAACGCAAAATAGACCAAGCTAAGAGTAAAGTGTCTGAAGGAATGACATGATTGATTGATAAAACATGTATACCTATATATGAATCCAACTCCACATTAGGAAGTGACGAAACCCGAGCGCCACAGACCGACCGATGATGATTGATGGCCGTAGCTAGATGACAGTTGATCAGTGGTCAGAGACTGTTGGTCGATCTACAGTCTGGCACAGAGGCCGAAAACACGCCGACACCATTGTACTGCGTTTGTACCAGATGCTTCTATTTTGAACCTAGATAAATTACATCACTCCAGAGACTATTCTCTGAGATTTATCGGATCGAAATGTCTGACAATTTTTGACATGTTCTCCCAGACATCGACCTGCTCTTAGTAATTGGATAGTTACCATCTATATAGTGGTAGTCTTTAGTTTGGGACATGTCGTCTCCACTTTGCGTGCATTACGTAAGTGAATCGCAACTTCATAGGGACCCTTTTAAGATTTTAATCGGTCAGTGCAAATAGAAAAGCGGTCGTGCCTATCCCTAAGCACAGTCTGTGTCAATTCTACACACAATACATGCTTGAGCATTTTATTTGTTCAAGTCTCGAGAAAAAAAGTGCATGCAACTTTTAGAGAGTCAGATGAATCCAACTCAAAAGCCAAAAAGAAACATATGTAAAATAGACCCGTATGAGTCATAATGTCAAAAGAAGCAACGCTACTTTAAGAAAATAAAATATATTTGGAAAAGGAGTTAATTCTGAAACTAGTTGATGTAAGCTTCAACGATCCTGCATGAGATAACACTGAATGAAGTTTGAACAAATTACATATCGGATTCCTGTCTCGAAAACGTACATAACGGTTCAGTGTTACTATTCGAAAATCAAATTAACCCCAAAGTAGTATAGATCTTACATCAATAAAAGGAAGTGCATATACAGTCTGAAATCAGCATCACCTTCCCTGCAATGAGGCTAAAATGGAAAAGCAATAAATACGCTCCCTAGATCCTTACAAAACTGGCTGAGATCGGAGATATCACTGACATGAGAACTTCTGATTACTATAGTATTGGGTATCTTTTTAACATTACGGGCAGAGGGAAGTTCTACCTTGGTAACTAACTGAGACATATGTTTTTTTTAATAATCTTTAGCTCAAAAATGTACTTTATCAGTCCAAGGTTACGGTCACATATTGCTGAAAAAACTGAAATTGCATTTGTTGCACCCGTTGAGTCGATGTTAACCTTTCCAACGAAAAAAATAACGTATTCACAAAGATCATGTTTACCCCAGCACGAGACCGCTTTTTACAGAAAGTGATCTTTGTATCACTACAATATCCAATTTTTAATGGTATGCTATGGTTCTTCTATACTTTTTTGTTTGGAAACAATGAATTTATTTAGTAGCAAGAACGACTTTATCTTAAGAAAAAGTTAAGGAGGTTAATGACTAACATATATATTATCCTCTTTTGACACTATTGACATCTATACCGTTAACATAAGATAGTCACTTTATTTTTCCAGCGCGATGAGTAAATTATTAGGTACATGTACAGATTTTTTCTTCAAATAATCCTGCTTTTAACATAAACCAGAAGCCCCCTTCTCAGTCATTCTGTATAAAATTCAATGTGTTTTGATAAAGACATATGTTGTCTATCAATTTTTTTTGGCTAAGATACCTCTTAAATTTATGTCTTTTCTGGTGATCCTGAGAACACTCTATTACATTTCAAGCCGACTTTTCTCGGATGCCATGCCAGAATTCGCATTGATTAATGTCCCACTGCGACTGACAGATATATTTATTGAGAAATCTGTTTGCTTCTCTCTCGACACTAAGGTAATTAATCCGGGACTATTTGGTGCACTGTGTAATTTTCCTTTTCTGCCGAATCAGTCAATAGAGAAACGATGCAAGAATAATGATACCGAATAACGCTTCCAGGAAGGCAACTGTTTTGATACGAACTCATGCGAACAGACCTGACTCATTCAACGTGCGTTGTAAACGAGGCTTCAATGATTCTCGTGAAACGAACGTATTTTTTTCACCTTTTTTTCTTTCCTTTCCTTTTAAAGTGGGTTTTAAAAT
This sequence comes from Chlamys rubida, assembly GCA_032359455.1. Classification (NCBI taxonomy): domain Eukaryota; kingdom Metazoa; phylum Mollusca; class Bivalvia; order Pectinida; family Pectinidae; genus Chlamys; species Chlamys rubida. Next base: position 3,962 of record JAUMHH010168375.1, on the reverse strand, counting down.
CCTCTCAGAATGAACGAGATTGGCAGTATTGTAGCGCAAAGCTATTAACGAGAAGATACTTAAATATCAAATAGGGGTCGATAACAATTGAAGGCAAGATGAGTTTAGGAGTAAATTGTGTTATAAAAGCAGGGAATATGGAGAGGTCAAATCGTATAGGATATCGATATTGTTTAGGGAATCGGTATTGTATAAGTAAGCAATATTGTATATGTTATAGTTAAAGTATAGGGAATCGATCTTGTAAAAGGTATCAATCTTGTAAAAGGTATCGAAATTGTACCGGGAATCGATATAGTGTATGGAATCGATATTGTAAATAGTATTGATATTTTGCATGGAATCGATATTGTCTATGCTATAGATATTGTGTATTGAATCGATATTGTATATGGTATTGATAATTGTAATTGTTACTGATATTGTTAATGATATCGATATTGTAAAGGGTATCGATATTGTATGTGGTGACGACATCGTTTGTTGTACCAATATTGTATATGGTATTTTATGTGGTACCAATATTGTATATGGTATTTTATGTGGTACCAATATTGTATATAGTATTTTATGTGGTACCAATATTGTATATGGTATTTTATGTAGTACCGATATTGTATATTGTATTTTATGTGGTATCAATTTTGTATATGGTTTTTTATGTGGTACCGATATTGTATATTGTATTTTATGTGGTATCAATTTTGTATATGGTTTTTTATGTGGTACCGATATGCTTAGATATCGATGTTTATCGTGTCGATATATTGTATAGGGTATATATGTTATATACATTATCTATATTGCTATTGGTGTCAATATTTTTGTTATATTGTCGAAATAGTGGTTCATCTCTGGTCAGAAATCAAAACTGAGAAAATATATTAATTTCTTTCGTGGTCATACAGGCGTTATGATTTTGCAGTGTGAAATGTCTGTAGAGGTGGTTTAGCTTCATACAGCCATCACACCACATAAGATCCTACATTGTATCTGAATGTCACGGCATTCTGGTATAGAAATAAAAAAAAAACTCCCTGATGGTTAGAATATAATACTGCTGAAAATGTGCTTTACGTGCCATGCATAAAACATTGGATGTTTCCAAAGAGGAGGGCCAATGATTTCACCAATAAAACTATCGACCCTGCCTGTTCTTGTTTAAAAGTCAACATGTATCGAATTTCGTAAACATGAAGTAGCGTTATTTAAATTCAACAATACATGTAATGTATTTTTTTCTAAATCCATTTGCACATAAAGCATTGCGTTTGGCAATACTCATGCCAACCAAATAAAGCTACGCTCCATAGACACAACATTTCTAGTATATTATAAAGAGACTCCGAAATGAATCAAATTCAGCTAAGAATGCGCTGTACGATCAATAGAAAACGCATTAGGAAATCGGGTATCCCTGCCTACTCTCGGTAACAAAGTCAATATCCTTATTACGACGAAATAACATTATCGAGTCAGCAATTCTGAACATATTTGTGTTGCGTAATGAAAGATAAAAAAAAGTATAAATAAAAGTTTCGGAAATAACTTGCAGTGGAATATGACAGACATTGCTCTATGATATGGCAATACCTCACGAAAGTATGTCATTTAGATAAGTTTCTTCTTTGGTGTTCTATCGATTTCATGCAAATCTGACATCGACATTTTTATCGTTGTTGTATCATTATAGACATTTGCTTTTCACTGACTGTAGTCACGAAATATTGTCAATGTAGTCAATGTCAACGACACGAACAAACATTGGCATCTGGGTATTTTTTTCTGTTAATGTAAATCTGACATGCCAGAACCTCCCTCCTCGTAGAGGGACTGGCACAGCAGTCGTTAACAACATATCATTACACTGAGCATCAGAAAATCTCTAAAGAGAATTTGGATGAAAGTTGTTATTTTTGTTTAAATATTATCATTTTTCTATGAAATGACACAAAATCTAGATACACAATCGTTCTGAATGGAAATTAAGAATATCAGTTATAGTTCTTTATGCCTTGTGATTTTGTTGGAGTTATTTTCCCTTAAAAAATGATTTGCTTTATAATAAATATGTTTGAAACTAACGGTGTATATGCAGGTATTATTTTGTTTCTTCCACATGTAATTTCAAAAATCCAATGTACGTAGTTTCGAACTCTTTTGGAAGGAGAAATGTAACAAGCAAAGTGTGATTTGCGAACCGCTTTGAGACGACCTACGAACTAGGTTGTAATTAAGAGGTGAAGAATTATTATTGTTATTAATTAATAATTATTATAGTGCGATCGCACTATGATATGGTTTTCAGCTATTCAAATCCATTTGTCTTCATCTGTATCAGAGTAAGGAACGTTATATTAAGTCGATAAAACAGTTACAGTCGTGCATAAAGGTTGTCAATAAGTCTTGTTAATCATAAAGAACGATTCTATTCTTAAATGTCATATTGACGTTCTATATAAGGGTGTATGCGATGAAATTCGATATACGGATCATGAATATGTCGCCTTGTTGACGTATTCATACAGTCATAATTAAATTGAACTGTTTTCTTAACTTTGAATTTTAGCTGAATCTGCACCCTAGAAGTAAAAACGGTTTGTGATATAATGTCATTAATGAGAGAAACGACTACAAATCCTGTTTTGTTTGGAAGATGTCTTTACTGGTTGTAATTATGTTACACTTATTGCCAGGCCATATTTCGATGGATATAATCAATCTAAAACGATGTTTTTGAAATCTTTATTGTCTCTCATAAAGATGCTCTGTGTTATTACCTGTCTTTGCTAGCACTATATTTCTGTTTTCGTGTCTGTTTCTGTCATAACACAGCCACCACAGAACATTTAACAGCTCTGACATACAAAAACTTACCTTCCATCTGTCACACAAACTCGGTCAATAAACACAAAATGATGATTGATGTCTACGTTTGTCGGTTTTTTTACTTTTTCTGCATGTCAATGTTTGTACGTATTCAACTTCAAAAAACATTCTAACTCATATTAGATGTCACCCCGCATTTCATTGGCCGATCGAAATGATCTGTAACGGTATAACCTCAATTTGGAAATTTCTCATTTGCATATGAGGCCCTGATTATGAATGTTGATGATATTGGCTGATCCCGACACGTCATCAAATTGAGTATTACTAACGTACATAACAGTAGTATAACATATATATGAAGGTCAATATAATCCAATCTACCATTGCATAATACTGACGTCACTAATCAATGGCAAAGTGACCCAGATTGTTAAAGAGAAATAACCTTAACTGTCTTTTCCGTTGTTTTAGAACACAAATAATCCTGCCCCGTATTTGGAGCCTGAAGTTGGTTCCTAGTTCCTAGTTCCTAGTTCCGTTTAAGATAAACGGAACTAGGAACCAGACCCCAGTTCCGTTTAACATAAACGGAACCGGGAACCAGACCGGGCTCCGTATAGTAAACGTATATTTTTTTGTAATTCTTTCCCCGTCTACTTCGCAAAACGGAAGGTCAAAGGTCCCTAGTTATATCTGAATCAAGGACAAGAATCCAACCCACAACCTTTCACACGAAAATTTAGACTATCATAGCCTCTATAAAGTTATTGGTCTGATACGGAACTGAGGGTCAGACTCCAGTTACGTTTTTCCTTAAACGGAAATGGGAACCAGACCCCAGTTTCGTATAGTAAACGTATACGTGTTTTGTAATTCTTTTCCTGTCTACAAGGCGCATAGTTATATGTGAATCCAGTACAGTAATTGGTCTTATACGGAACTGAGATCCAAACTCCTGTTACGGTTTTTTTCATCAAAGGTGGAAAGACCTATTGCTTTTGTTCGGCTGGTTTTGTGTCGCCTGTGAAAAGCTGGTGACACATAGGTATTGCTACAGAGGTTTTCGTGCGATAACTTGAGTTTCCTTGGGCCGATCAAACTCAAACTTCATGCAGTGCTTCCTTACCAAA